>BMAO01001582.1:0-76479 GCA_019973975.1 Trichonephila clavata | reverse complement strand
AAAATATTACTACAAATATACACAGTTGAATTTTTTTTCAGATTTATTTAAATAATTACGACTATATACTTATTACATCAGAAAGCTGAACAGAAATCCTGGCGATATTCAGTCATATATTTCTTCCGATACAATAATTAAATGTCATAGTATATGCAATCCATACCAATCAGGCATAAAATTTGATTTCGTAATTTGATTAACTTTGTTTTAAGTGCTGCGTAGGGATCTCACGAGCATAAAAGTTAATTAACGTTCCACTGTACAGTAATAATTAATGCCAGAATTTATATATTTAATTTTGCAAAACTTTAATTAAGTATGCATATTTCATTGCGTAAGAATTGAGGAGTCACACTTAAAATGTGATACGTAATTGTAAACATAGTTATCCTAATTGCATGCAAAATCTAGTTGTAAATCATTTTTTTAATAACTATCAGTAATAATTTCCGCAACTATCCGCGAATAATTTTGAACTCTATATTTACTAAAACGATTTGTTAGTAAATGAATTTTGATTCAGCTTGTTTCTTGAACTAAACAATAAAATGTAGAATATTAATTTGTTACTGCTAGATAATAACTACAATGTTTTATTTGTGTTCTCCGATGCACGGGGACGATGCACATTAAATATGTCAATACTCAAACGTCCTCTCTTGGATGTGATATGGAATCTAGGAGAGGGGGTGCCAGTGCAAGTGTCGTCTTCGTCACTTGACTTTATAATTACGACATTCGTCGCCAGTAGCCTTCGTGCAGCTTGATAGTGAGATATAAATTTTCACTTATTCATTCATTTATTTGTATTGCCTCATTTAATTTGGGTTTTTCTAACTGCTATACTCCTTCCAGCAAATCAATAATTTTTTCGGAGTTGTTTATGCTTGCATATGTCAGAAGAAGAAAAGGAAGAGAAGTATTTGATAGAACTCTTGAACATTGTGTCTAAAAGAGAGATGAATTTTGGTAAATGCATTATTTCTTGAAAAGAAACAGCCACCAACTGCATTGTAGCATTATGCTGATTTAACTTAAAATACGCTGATTTCGACTTTGGACAACATCTACCTTCACCAATTTCAAATATGATCCACAAATACCACCTGTATCCACCCATTTATTTTGTCTACTTCTAACTGAAGATTTCTTTTGTTTACCTCTCAGTGTGAATAATTTAGCTCGATAAAAAAGAACAGCTTTTACTTTCATGTGATACAATCTAATGTATCAATGTATTTGCCATTTTTCTTTCGAACTCTTTGGTTTAAGACTACTTATAAAAGAACCAATTGGAAAACAATTTTATAACAATCGTCAATTTTAAAAATAATCGTCTGCAAAATGAACGCGTGTTATTGAAGTTTATCCAACAAAGAAAAAAGAATTTTAAGTATAAAATACTGCAGAAATTATTAATAATCTTGCCATCATATAAATTATACGAAGAGTAGGGTTCAAAAGTTCCCGGACTGAGTCTATAACTTACAAACATTACCAATGAAATTGCTGAAACACATATCCCTTCGAAATAAAACTCTTGAGCAACAACGTACTTTTACCATCGCTTGTAAAGGTGATCGAAACCTTTCTAGAATCCATTTTTAGCGATGTCCTTTAATTCAGCCGTCGATGCACTTTTAACTTAATCTACAGATGGAAATCAATGAACTGCAAACAACGTGCCAGTGCAGGAAATAGGCTGAGGTCGCAGGGGCGAGATCAGGGGAGTTAGGAGGATATGGCAACGACGAGGAGGGATTGGTATGCAGGATCATTGTCATGCAATAGCACCCATGACTGCTAAGCTCACAATTTTGGTCTCTTCTCTCGAATCGACTCACGCAAACGACGCAGGATATCTACATAGATTTCTTTGTTCACGGTGCGTTTTTCAGGGATAAATTCCAGATGCACAATGCCCTGGATATCAAAGAACACCTCTAGTTTGACCTTCCTTTGAGAACGATCTTGGCGGAATTTATGCTTGCATGGAGATTGTGGTAATTTCCACGTTGCCGAAGCTCTCTTGGATAGAGGATCGCATTAAAAAAACCATTTCTCATTTTCTGTGACAATTCTGCCGAGTAGGAAAATATCTTTATCAACAGGCGAGATTAAGTTCCCGCCATTTCCGTTCGAATTACATTTTGGTCTTCATTTAACATGCGGGAACGATGTGTTGACACACCCTATACATCAGTGCTTCTCAAACTTTCAATACTTGCAACCCAATATTCAATCATAATTGTCCTCGCGCCCCCCTCCATACAATAACAATGTATTGAATCCAATAATACTATACTTTTACGCTAAGGCTACAACCTTTACTTCTTAAGTACCACCGGCGTATATAAACGTCTTGCTTAGCCAAAGCGTTGATGCCCATGGACGTATATATACGTCTTTCCGAAGTACGATCTTTTCTGTGCACTGCCATCCATAAAATTATTCAGAAGGCTTTGGAATGCATTAAAAGACCTTGACAGTGTTTGCGAAGGATTTACTTGTTTCAGAAGATTTGCTTATTTATTCCTTTTCTCCCTCCCACCCCCATACATCACATACGCGTGTCTACATGGACAACGATGGCATTGGGGAGTGAATCGGGTAACTTTTAATAGGCAATTACGGGATTAATTATAAAGCGTACGAATTATATCAAGAGGAGTGTTAATTTTTGTATATACGACGACCTCATGGAGTCAATGGTAATTATTAAACTTGCTCCTAACTTACTATATTTAAATTAATTATCAAATACATTATGCAGTACTGATACATTTTAAGTGTATTATATCAGTGTAAATGTGAAATTTATATTTTATTATGTCAGATGTATTTTGTTTGTTTATACGTTTAGTAAATTAAAATATTTTTAAAAATAATCTTTTGTTTTCGACTTTTCAATATGCTCGCACCCCCAGTGTAGAGTTATCACGCCCCCTCAGGAGGGTGCTCCCCACAGTTTGAGAAACGCTGCTATACATGTTAATATCCTTAGTCAGTATCCGTTGACATGTGACCGAGGATATCTCAACTTATTCTGCTATTTGCGCAGGGACGTCTGAAGACTTTTTGAGGCCCTGGGCTCGGAGAAATATTAAGATTTTTGAGGCCCTGGGCCCTCATGAAAAGGTAGGCACTACTTGATATCGTTAAAAGTAAACAGTATATAGCACGCATTGTCAAATATCCGTTCAAACGGCAATTTAAACCAAATAAAAGTGCACAACTCACAATCTCAAAAACCTAAGCACAAACCGGCTCGACCGATAGCCGCACTTCGACTCAATGAGTTGAATTATTGTTTATTGTAATAGGCCTAGGCCTAAAATCTAGGCCCTAGACATATACCCAACGGCCATTACATAATTATTCAGTCTTAACACTTTTGCCAGTTGACATGCATTTTGAAATTCCCTGTTTTTCAAATAATATGTACGGGAATAATATTTGGCCATGAGCCCATTGCTGTTAGTAAAATTGATATAACCATCTTCAGAAGCCGAATTACAAAAAATAGTGTACTAATTATTAAAAACATTCTTTATACTTTGGTAGTAAAATCCGAAGAACAATTTACTTTCATGTGTTTCACTCTTTTCTAGTAATATTTCTAAATATTTCTAAATATATCTAAAATTTCTAAAATATTTCGGTTTCAGTCAATTTTTTATTTACTTTCCTTTTCTTAGGCTGTGAAAGCCCTGCAATACTTGTAATGTCCAAAATTTTTAAAAATGGATATAAAAAAATTTTAACACAAAATTTAAAAACTAAGCTCATAAAATATAAAAATAATGCTTAACTAAAATGCCCAAAAATCTCTTCGTTCAACCGCCAAAGCCGCACTAAAAGTAAAGCATATAACTTATCATAGTCGATGGTCGTCCCAGAACGGCGCCGGCACTCGAGGTAATACTTTGCTGACGCGCCAGTGGCAGGTCCGGAAAAATTATCGGAAGCATAATCTTCCTGGGTCGAAAACGAAACGAGGCCCCCACCAAGGGTGAGGGCCTGGGCCTATGCCTTAAGACGTCTCTGTATTTGCGCTATTGTTTGAAGCCTGTTCTTTCGTACTGCCGCAGAAACCCTTTCGATGTTTTTGAGGGTGCGGGAAGTCTGCAGACATCCAGAGCGTTTGTTGTTTTCGACATTTTTTCTGCCTTCTCTGAAACGTCGATGCCACTTAAAAGCTGGCGTTTGCGATAATGTAACACTGCCTCACACCTGCTTCAAAGTTCCGAAAGTCTCCGCAGCACTCTTTCCCAAGCGAACACAAAATTTGATGTTCGTTGTCTGTTCAACACTAGCCATTTCTTTCAATCTCTGGTTACTAAATGAATCCGCATACAAAATATGACATCATGTCGAGCCACCTAACATGCGATTTTAAAAAAATATTTATTTTTTTTGGAAAAGGGGAAGAACGCAGTAACACAGAAACTCTTATCTCTAGTCGCTCTACTGCAAACATTTTTCACCTTACGGGCTCAATCCGGGAACTTCTGAATGCTACCTCGTATATCATACAAAATCTCTAGAAAATGCCACAAAAATGTTTATACTGCTAAAATCAAATAGAGCAGCGTTTCTCAAACTGTGGGGCTAACTAAATTATCAACACTAAATTAAAAACAAGTTTAATAATTACTAGTGAATCCCGGGGGCTTGACATTTTCAAAATTTAATACTTATCTTGATAATTCTTATGGTTTATAATAAAGTCGCATTGTAGCTTTAGAGTCAATGTACATTATTATTGCATTCAATACATCGTTATTGTATGGGAGGGGGGGGGGACGATGAAAATTTTGCTGAAAATTGGGTCACCAACATTGGAAGTTTGAGAAGCACTGAAATAGAGTATTCAACTAAGGTATCCGACGGGCTCCGACAACTTTTTTTTAAAAAAAGGAGATATGGGGATTTTTTGTTGTTATTTTTAGATTTGTTTAGTACATTTTAAGAAAAATGTGCTAAAATTAAGAAAAGAAAAATATATTATTATTACTAAAAGGGGAAAAAATAGGTGAAAATTGACAAAAAAAATAGCATAAATGCGGCCCATTCTACACCAAAGGTTTGTGAACAAATTTTCAATTTTTTTAATCTAATGTGTTGCTATATTATTCAATTTTTTGAAATGACCTTCAGGATAAGAGATATTTTCTTTTTTACAAAAACTAGAGGACTTTATCTCGGTTACTGTATGAAAATGCTTAAAAAGACAGGGACTATATTCACATAAGAGACTGTAAAATACGTAATAAAACAGTGATTGATAAATCTGAAGGTTAAAACAATTCTACTATTATACAGAACTTACAGAAAAAATTTCAGTTAATTATGCTCAAAACTTTTTGAGCAATCGCTGACCCCGTTTGATTATTTTCAAAAAATCACATTTCGAGTAAAACGCTTTTTAAAGTATTACATCTTGCTTAATGTAATGGCATATGCTTTTACTAAAACACTTGTAATTTTTTTTCTAGAGAATGGAAAATAATAAACTTGGTATTTTTATAAAGCTAATAAGATGGCCCATAAAATAAAATAATAAAAAAAATTGTCAATTTTTGGCTAAATTCACAGTTTTAGGGTAGACGGATACCTTAAATAAGTGTGTTATTTCTTGTGATGTAGATCAAGTAACAAACAATATTCCACGTGTGAGGAAGTTTTTCTTAAATTGATAACTCATCCATGTTCGCCTCTAAAACATATTACAGTAAACACCCATAAACCTTTTCAACCATTCATATTTTATGTGTTCACATTCAATATGTCTAAAGAAATTGCCTTAGTCAAAGAATAAACAAGAAGTCTAAGCTCAAATTCGATTTCGAAAAACTTTCCAACGTTTCTGCCTTTTCGAGCTTTACTCCCATGTCATATTTTCATTTTATTCGTCTTATTTCCGACTCTACCTAAGATGACTGGATTCGGAAATCGAAACCCACATCGTGTGATCTCATGCGCCAACAAAAATGGGAAAAAAATGCGTTTGCTTTCAGAAAGAATTTCCACTTCATGGAGCACAAAGATGATTTAATTCATCTTCGATTTAATAAAAAATTATTTTGATACAATAAATCAATTTTTCTGCAGTAATTCAATTCTATTCCAGTCGCAAAAAATATCTTTGTTGCAAATGCATATTAACTCAAGAGTTATTTTTTTAAATCTGATAATAAAGTACTTGCGTGTTATATCATTGTCCAATTTCGCCAAATGAAAAAACAATACCAATTCAAAAAATGTCGCCAAATATCATCGTTACTGTTATTGTGTTCGAACATTCGTGGAAACGGTTTTCCTCTAAGTGCATTAAGTTTTGTTTTCTTGTGATAACCCATGAAATACCGCAGTTCTTTATCATCATTTTTTCCTTTTTATGAATTTTTAAAGTTTTGACGAAATTTTGGCTCACCCGGTATGTCAATTAGAATTCTATGAGGAAAGTTTGCCATGATTTTCACAAAATTTTGGCTAAATTATCTAATTTTGACGGACTTAAATTGTAATACAGCTTCTTGATTGATGTTATTCATTTATTTTTTTAGTCATAAGCATCAAGAAAATACTCAAAAAGTCTTAATCACGTGGCTTTTTATGAAACTTATCTCCTTACCTAAACAGTTATTTTAACCTCTTAACTCAGTGATACTCAACCTGAGACCCGCGGGCCGCATATGGCCCTCCAGTCTTTTCTGAGTGGCCCGGTCATGGATTGCATTGCATTAAGAAATTCAATTATTTGAGACAAAGTACTAAAAATTAAGCGAGAAATCCTATCAATCAAGCTTTTGATACAATTTTTTGAAGCAACTTTTTTTGATAGTAGAATGTAAACAAGAGGCGAATTACCCCCTAACTCTTTAAAAGATGCATACAAGTAAATAGTTTTGTGTGTGTTTGATACAGAAGTTAATGTAGAATAAAGTAAAAGCCAAAAAAAATTAGTTTTAATATTTTAATCCAGGGGTAGGCAGACTTTTCCAGGGTACGGGCTACTTCTAATTTTTTCAAGGTGTTGCGGTCCACTCAGTATCAGTGGTACACACAAAGGGGGGGAGGGTCCACAAGTCCGGACCCTCCTCCATAGCCCATGATTTTTTTTCGATTGATTATAATCCCATATATACACACAAAAGGGCACGGGTCCGGACCCTCCTCCATAGTCTATGATTTTTTTTCGATTAATTATATTCCCATGTTTACAGTACGTAAAACTTAAATAAGTATCTACTATTAATAATTTTTTTATTAATTAATGCTAATTATTTATTCAATAATTCATTTCTTGCTGTTCTTTGTTCCCGACAATCTACGAAATGAAAAAAAAATGCTTGACAGCGTATAGGAGTAGGATGTGTAAATGATAGACATTCGACCCTGGACCACCGCACCGTGCTCCCTTTGAAACAATCACGAGTGTGCCCACTGCCCAGGCTCGTAGGTGTGGTCAGGTAAGGAAAAAGTCAACAATATTTATTATAACTCGATAATAAATACAGAATATGTACTTATATCTTTATATATAAAATATACGTGTCACAGTGTTTGTCCGTGATGGACTCCGAAACTACACAACCGATCATAATATAATTTTGCATACTGTGTGTCATTTCGTCCAACTTAAGACATAGGATATTTTTTATTTCAATTAATCACGCCATAATTTTTTTATTGCCGGAAATGTGAAGAATCCGGAAAAAACGATTTTCGAGTCAGTTTCCAAAAATAACCGTAACTTTGCTGAATAAAGCCGGCCGACCGTATTTTAGACACACCATAACAGGGACTTTTAAAACCCTTGAATCGTGAAAACTTGGACCCTGGCGTACTTCAAAATGGATAATCCGAATCTGAGAGATATCCAGTCTGAGAAATAACTGTAACATTGCCGGATAATTCAGGATGACCATTTATTACGCAAACCGTGGCAAGAGCTTACCCTTAATGTCTTGGTGCGGGAAAAGTGCGTTTCTGTTGTAATTCGGGATGGTGAACGAGAGTTTGAAATCGAATTTTAGAAATTCCTGTAACTTTGCCAGATAATGCCGGACGACCCTAATGCCCATTCCAGGGACTGAACTTGCCGGCTCATGGGGAACAAAAGTAATTTCCAGTTGTATCTAGGGGCGGAAAACGATCATTTGAAATTATATTTCAGAAACTCCACTAAACTTGCCGGATATTGTCTGAATTAGGAGAAAGGCAAATGATTTGAGTCCCACGTCCGGATTTTCATTATCTCTAACGACTGAACTTGCTCACGCTGGAGCATCAAAAGTCAGCTCCGTGTGCATTTCGGAGTGTGAAATGATAATCTGAAATTGAATTTTAGGAGTTTCGATAACTTTGCCGGATAATGCCAGTCTACCGTATTTTAGCGATTAGTTGTATAAAATTATTTGTTGCTATACTTTAAAATGATAACAATAATTTTAAAAATTGCAAAGAATCAACGTTATTCACCACATTTATAAAATTAAATCTTCATATGTTGTTACCTAACGACTTCGTTAGTAATTCATGCATTATACTATACTCAAATAGGAGATGAATGAAATGCAAAATTAAAATAATTTGTTGTTTTATACTTTATTTCAACCCTCTAAAATTATAAACGAAGATTAATTTGACTGCATTGAATAGCTTAGAATAATATTGAACTAGCGTATTAAAACAAAGCTACAGCAACGAATGGCCGGGTCAGCTAGTACGTAAATAAAATAAAAAACTCACTTTTTTGGAACCGCGTTTAAAGCAAAACGTAAAATACAAACATAATAATAATAGCCACAAATATAGTAATATCAAATGATGCATTTATTTTCAACAATTCAAAATATATATAAAAAAATAAAACATTTTCCTCTGAAGTTAGTTCTCGAAATAAAAGTCAGTAGAAGACTTAGTCTGCGTACTGTCTGTCAGCCAGTATTGAATAATTACTAACGGCTAATCTTTAGGCGGTCACTCCAAATTGTCTTGGTGGTCCACCGATCGATCGCGATCGACGTAATGCCCACCCCGGTTTTAATGAGTTTTGCATTGGTCTTTTAGAGTTTTCCCACCAATATCCTCATGGTACAGCCCGTGTGAAATATCTGTCATATGTATATGGCCCGACTGGAAAAAAAGATTGAGTAACTCTGCTTTAACTGGTTCACCCGTACACTGTACGAGACATATATTTTTGTACATATTTTTAATTCTTATAGGAAGGTTATTAGTGCTATAGTGTTTTTAAGAGATTCAGTTTGTCCATGGTACTGAAATACTTCTCTACCGGGATTTTCTTTGTAGTGAAGGTGGGAATTTTTCATTGAAGGCACGAATTTAGATTCTTAAAAATATTCGATAAAGATAAGGGATTGGGAAGACAATGTGCAGTTTGTTCCTTGAGAAGAAATGAAAATTGAAAATTAATCCAAAAACACTGATACTATATCTGTTCCCATTGCAATGTAAGACTTAGTATTACACATGCTTAAAATTGTGTGTGCATATATATACGCAAACACACACAAAATCCTCAACCGTTTGAAAAAGAGATACGAACCAGACATTTTTTTGAAAGGAGAAAGAGAAATTATTTTAATATATATAAAACATTCTACATAGCATTCAGAGTGTACTTATAAAAAGCAAACATTTAGAGGGTTTTGAGATCCAAACACAATTATAAAATAAAAAGAAATATAGTGTGATAAATTCAAAATTAAAATAAAACTCTTCCATTTTTGCATTCTGCTAAGTATTATGATTAGCTACATGCAATAAAAAATGTGCGTTTTTTTTTCAGAACACTTTGGACAAAATTTGACCGCTTAAGGGGTTGAAAGGAATTTGCAACAAAATAGAAAAGTTTTTTTGTGATTTTGTGGTATTAAAAAGTAACAAGAATCTGAATCTAATAAGGTATCATCATTTAAATGTTTCATATTGAACAATATACACACTTTCACTGGATTTTCTTATGCTAAAATTTTATTATTATGTATTTATTCAATCTTTTAATATCTTCATTACAAAAGCTAATTATTTATTTCTAAAAGGAGTATCAATACATATAGAACACCCCAAAAAATGCTCCCAAATAAAAGATTTTATTAATCAACCCTCACTTTCAATCCATTTTTGTTGCTGAAGAATTTGCTTTCACCAAATGAATCCATGTTTCTTTCCTAATAAAAGAACGAAAGAAGACATCGTAAAAAATTTTCTTTTCGAACAATCGATACAAAAGAGGAGAAAATCAACAAGCCATTGTGTTGCTTCATCACCTACACACATTACAAGGTCAAACGTTTTTTCACCGTCTGGAAAAGACCATAAAAAACCTTTTAAGCGATTAACTACTGATACTTTTTTCCCAGACAAAGTAACCCTAATACAAGAGTCGATACAAAGCAATCGAATTTTAAGGAAAAGGCTATATTAAGTTAATATTGGCTTTTCCTCGTCACATTTATCATCTTTAGCCAAGAAGAACAATAATGCTTTCATCAAATAAGGATACCGCATATACGTCTACATTTAACCGTGTTGAAACATTAATAGTGTTGTAATGTATCTGTAGGAACATCAAGCCCATTAATCATCATGAAGTTAATTTTTCTAGGGGAAAAGAATTTTTGGGGTGTGAAAACTGGGAGGCCTATATTCACTTAATCTTTTTCTTGGAAAGGAAATGGAAATTTTTTCGATGATCCATATTTCATTGAACACATATCTTTTAATAATGTTATAATATTTCAGTTATGGTAATTAAGATTAATTGCAAATATTGGAAATGCACTGAAAATAATTGGATGCAATAGATAAATGTAAATCAAGATTGATAGTTATTCAATCCTAACGATGAGATAGAATACAGATTTCTTTTTTCTAATATTTTTTTCATCTTATAAAATGCTAACTAATTGATAAATTTTATTTTGTAGAAAACTTTTTTCTTATGTGTTATTTTTTAATTTGGAAGAGCTGTACACAACAGGATATTATCAATCGCGTAATGGAAAATATTAGGGCCCCCTGCGAAGTCAGGTTTTCCCTTTTAAACTTTATAATTTGTTTAAATACGTTCTTGTCATCAGACAAGATTTAATTCTAGAGCGTTGGGGCTCTAGAATCCTGTCCTCCTCCCCCCCCCCTCCAGCGATACGGGGTAGCGGTAGGGTACATTAAGCCACTGGATATTCAGTGTCTAATATTTGATATTAAACACTAAAAGTGAATTACACTTGTGGGCGCGGCCTATTTGGCACCACTCCTTCACTGTCTTGCTTACCTAAGGGTGTGGGGGGGGGAACAAAGCATCACCAGACACTTCCATAATAACTATTACTTTATAACTATTTAAACACACTTAATCCATCACAAGTGAAACTACAAAAGGAGACTCTAGGAGTGATATTTTAAGAGAGCAATCTATTCCAAGTGAACAACTCTACGTAAACAAGTCTAAGCGAACAACTCTAAGTAAACACGTCTATGGGAACAAGATTAAGTGAACAAGCGTAAGTGATCTAATTAACTAAATCTGATTCAATCTATTTTAGATCCTTAATCCACTAATTTATTATCTTAGCAACTCCTTCCTTAACTCGCGCTGTGTCGCTTATGTCTTCCTTACTCGGGCTGTGTAAATATTTTCACCTCCCAATCACCGCGACAGCTCTCCTGCTCCTTCTATCTTACATCTACAAAACCTATAGACTTTATATAATCAAACTAAATTAAATATCAAGGTTTCTTCTTCAGAGGCTGAGAATTAACGCGAATGCTGGCCCCAAAGTTTCCCCAAGAGGATTAGTATTTAAGGTCGCGTATAGATCCGTCACACACTTCAGTTTATATCACCATCTCTGAAAATCCACCATTAATAATTTTTATTCGTTTCTATGAATTTAATAAAAAAAAAGCATTTCCTATTAATTTGATTACTTCGATCAAAGAAAAGAAGGATGCCAAATAGGAAAAAGATTTGTAAAATGGTAGGATAGTATCTTTTATTTTCTTATTGACCTTGCCATCATAAATAGTTTCATACTGTGGCAAGTAAACAAAAGAAACAGAAATTTAGACCAGCTAACATTCAGTATAGCATTAGCTCGTCAGCTAATAGACAGATATTCCCAAAGGAAGGAAACGATTTCCTGCCATCTTCCAATGAAAGAAGTGTTTAGTTCCGGATGATGTGCACTTAGCCATTGGGGGAAATCATATTCCAAAGATGGTTTCCAACCAAAGAGAAGTAGGAAATGTCACAGAAAGGGACAAGAATAGAGGACCCGCTACATGTGTACAGTAAGTGATGTCCTCTTGTGCACTGAAACATGTTTCTTATCTTTCCTTGGCAAATAATCTCCTTTAAATTTAATTTTCTTTACGACGGTGAATGGTTCCTTGGAAGTATTCTTCCCACCCCCAAAATTTAAATGTAAACGTAAAATTCGGCAAAATAAAATATGTATCTTTAATGTTATTGTTTAATTGCTAATAAAACATAAAACACTGCTTAAAAATCAAAAGAGAAATAAATGGCCCACGAAAAAGTTAAGTTATTTTCGTATATTACATTTATAGTAATTCTAACAGTAACGTAAAAGTATAAAAAGAAATTCTCTTTGTGGTAAGAGAATTATTTAACGTTGGACAAAAAATTTAAAGAAAGGCGCGATCCACTCAAATGTCCTACGTTATAGCCTATTGTTATAGTCTATGTCCTATGTATAGTCCTATGTCCTATGTTATAGTCCTATGTTATAGCCAACTAGCCCTATTTCTAGCCTGAGCAAGGTAGTGAAACGAGACCCATAGTTATTTGACCTAATAGAAAATCGATCGTTAAATAATTTCAAACTGGAAATGAAGGAGGGTTTGAAAACAATTTCTTCCACATCGTTTTAAGTCGAAAGGGTATTTTATGCTGCAGGATTGATCATTAGACTGAATGTTAAAATCCTAAATTGCATATATGTTTGCTTATTTCTTAAATCATACTTTAAAAATAAATAACTGCTTTATTTTACTTGAATTTCATGACGCAATATATGAAAAGACTATAAATTTTGTAATTTATGAATAGTATTATTTTATGCAATCATAATTGAAACCAATTTTCTTATAAAGGAAAACTAATCTTAGATGTTTCGAAATTTTAATGCACATTTCCGGGAATTTCAAGAACGATTGCTATGTTGCTGGGCTTCTCAATGAAATTTCTGGGGAAGGAAAAAAGGACCGGAAATCAGAAAATGTACTGCCAGAATTTCTGCAATAATCAATAAAATAATAGCCAATCCCCTTCCTAACCATAAAAATTTCCCCCATCTTCCAGATAATTACTTCTGTGAAGCCTCACTTCTAATATTTATTGCAGAAATTCCACCCCGGATCATAATTATTCTCTAATAAAAAACTACAACTAAACTTCTGAGCAACTATCCCGTAACTATCTCCTATGGGAAAATACCAGAAACAAAAATATTATGAATTAGCTTTCATTCTCTAATTAACACTGTATTTCATAAATAAATATTTTCAGGCGTGTCTAGTCGGTTGTTTCATCCAAATTCTGACGCATTTTTTTTTTTTCCACTTCTTAACGACTTGGTGAGGGGATAGCACAAAATTGCATTTCGTTACGTACTTGTAAACCATTTGACCTATTTCAGAATCTATAAAACCCCTTTCAGTAAGAAGCTGTACCTAAGATGGCATAAGCGTATATATATATTTTATGGTTTTGTTTTTCCCAGTCTGAGATAGTAAAACCGTTTATTTACGTAAGCCTCTGAGGTTTTGCAAGGAAGTAAGGCTCTCTATTCGCAGCAAATACAGTGAAAATGAGGGGACTGAAATATTTTTTCTTGTTAAAAGAATTTCGTGTTAAAGTATACTAGGGAAAAAACATAAATTTAACAAAATTAAGTTTATATATTAGAGTACATTTTTTATTTACATAAATATGAAAAATGCATGTATTCAATCAAAATCTAAAACAAAAACATTCACTATAAATTAAGGAAATTTGATACAAAATTTTCCATTTTTTTTGGGGGGGGAGAACATTTATTGAGTTTTAGTAAAATAACCTGATATTTTTTGTGCTCTACTTTTTAGCAACAAATTGCTCGATGTATTCCATTTTGTTATTCATTTCACCATTCGTGGAAGAGTGTCTAAATAACTATGCATACTTTTCATGAGGTTTTTCATTTTCGATGACGTGTGAACAGGAGTCGCAATACTCTTACATTTTCATCGGCGGAATCTACATCAATGGTATTTTTTGAGCTTTGAACTAACTCCAAAATGTCTTTTCCATAATTGGGGCTATATAATCACCATCATCATCTACTGCAACGAATTCTTCAGTTGGACAGTTCAATAATACAGAAGCTCTCTCAAAGATTTCATTAAATGGCTAGTTTTTTTTCGTATTTGGTTCAGTCCCAGAAGGTAAATCTTTTCGTGTAAAGAGGGGAAATAATGCGTGAAATACCAAAGCAGCTTGGTCGATACCGTTGTATTATTGCGTAAACGGATATTTCGTCTTAAGCGTTTCCGTGTTAAACGTATTTTACTGTAGTATTATTTATAGCCTTAATCCTTAAGTAAATGTGCTTTAGCAAATATTTTTCTGAATGCTAAAGAATTTACGACAATCCAAGATGGCGGCGTTTTGCAAAAAAGTGGGTTACACATAATGAAATTGAGAACATTTCAACAAATAAGGAATCAAGAGAGGAATTTTCTGATGCAGACAGTGCTGTTTTAAGTGGAAACAGTCGTCACAAACAAGGCTTGTCTCCTGGAGGGAAGAAACAATGGGTAACAATGAAATCTAAAGAATTCGATTGTTTTAATATTTTTGGAGCATATTCACCTATCCTGATTTAAAAAATTGCTTGGGATTGTCAAAAAATTACTGCAACAGATCATCAACCAGAAAATTAACCTTGTACTGTCGACTCATTAGACGAACACTTCCTGGCAATATTTGTCAAGTTTGACGTAAGATGGGGGTGGAAGCAAAATGTCCATATGTGACACTGTATGTTCCCCTCATGCCTGAGGCAAAACATATGTTGAGCCAATTCTGAAAATGACTTTCATGTTGCCACTCCTTTTCCTTCTATGACAATCCAGATGATTTTCGTGTCAATGATCGATGCTCCACCTGTAAACAGTTTCTATTGGTTGGTTCCTTCGCACAAGTAGACCACGAATTATTTGAAGAAAAAATGTCGGCCTTTTGTAATAAAGACATACATTGGGGAAGGGGGGGGGGGGTACCCTCGTTGTCAAAGTAACAGGTCAATTGATAGACTCTCTATATGCTGTACGAGGAACGGCGTTGGAGTTGATCTCAATCACGCCAGCCTATTGTCTCAAAGGACCAATGGAGTTGAGACAAAGACGAGGAAGATCGTGCGCAGATCTGCTACACTCACTAATCAGACATGCAGTAAGAGCCCACCCAGGGGGTTTAAGGGTTGGTTTGAAAGTTGACAAGGATCTTCTGGATCATCTTTCGCATCAGCTTATTTTTCCTTCTTCTTGGAAGATACGTGATAGACGTTGCGGGGGAAGCCACACCCCAAGGACCAAGATAAAGAAACTGAAATGACCTCTTAAAAATGGAGTACGGAGTTTGTAGAGCAGCCGCTCCAGATTTTAATCGAGGGTGGGCAACCGCACCCATGAATCAATTGTATTAAGATCTTTGAACATTTTGTTTTTTAACTTTCCTCCAGAGAAACGTTGTGAAGATTAGCCTAATTTTAGTAATGCATTTAAGGTATCCGACTAGTTGCGACAACTTTTTTTTTAAAAAAATGGAGATATGGGATTTTTTTTTGTTGTTATTTTTAGATTTGTTTAGTGCATTTTAAGAAAAATGTGCTAAAATTAAGAAGAAAAAAGAAATTATTATTACTAAAATGGGAAAAAAGGTAAAAATTGACAAAAAATAGCATAAACGCGGCTTATTCTGCACCAAAGGTTTATGAACAAATTTTCAATTTTTTCAATTTAAAGTGTTGCTATATTATTCAATTTTGAAATGACCTTCAGGATAAGAGATATTTTCTTTTTTACAAAAACTAGAACACTTTATCTCGGTTACTATATGAAAATGCTTAAAAAGACAGAGATTATATTCACATAAGGGACTGTAAATTTTGTAATAAAAGAGTGATTGATAAATCTGAAGGTTAAAACAATTCTACTATTATACAGAACTTACAGAAAAAATTTCAGTTATGTTCAAAATTTTTTTAGCAATCACTGACCCCGTTTGATTATTTTCAAAAAATCACATTTCGAGTAAAACGCGTTTTAAAGTATGACATCTTGCTTAAAGTAATGGCATCTGCTCTTACTAAAACACTTGTAGTTTTTGTTCTAGTAAATGGAAAATGATAAATTTGGTATTTTTATAAAGCTAATAAGATAAAATAAAATCAGGGAAAAAAATTGTCAATTTTTGGCAAAATTCACAGTTTTAGGGTAGTCGGATACCTTAAGTTTTGTTTTTAATTAATAAATAAAATGCCTTTTGGTAAATAACTGAGTAATCCCTCTCGCTGCTAAGTAATGAAGTAATTTTCAGGGTTCACAACAACCTACTACTCAAAGGGTTAAGTTTTTTGCAAATGTTGGATAGAAATAGGAATAGTAAAGAAATTGAAGAAATAAGAACATGTTGTGCTGTTAATTTTGAGCTGTAAGATACGCAATGCTTTGAGAGTTTAAATAATTATTAAAATAAATTGTTTTTGTTGTATGTTAATCTTAAGAAAAAAAATTATTTTAGTCGATTTCCTTTCCAAAGGCTTGAGTACATTTGTGATCTCTAATTCATACACTTAAATCGAGTTTTCATTTTTCCTGATTCTGGAATTCTCTATAAGTGTATTATATAACTAAATATTCTCTAATTGTACAAATGAAAGTTCCATGCCTTAAATTCAGAGTTTTTAATCAGCTTTTAAAATAAGTAGTCTTTTGAGTAAAAGTAAACTTATTATAATTGTTATTGATCCAAAATTTCAGTAGTACTAAGTTTTAGGCAGTTTAAACCTAAATAAAATTTAAAATATGACCAAAACTTTTTGAGAGAGCAAACTCATGGTTATTTTAGATTATTATGCATAGAGGACTAGACAGATTTTTTATTGGCAAAATTGAACTGTTAAATATATTCTACACAACCTAAAATTTATTATTTACTCCAATCAAAGAAGTAAAATAAAATGCATTATGAGAGATGTACAAATTACTTTAAAAATTAATACTTAATATTTTAAGATTAATTTCTCATTTTTTTTTATCTTACTCACCTAACAGGAATTAACCAGGACCTTATCTCCCCGATAATTAATTATTTACGTGTGAGTCCTGAAAGGTAAGTAAGGACCATTACAAAATAAAATGTTATTTAAGAGGAAATTAAAGGGAATTATTACTTTATTTATATACACTCAAGACCCAAAACATTATGACCACCCCTACATTTTGCAATGAACTCGCCTGCATGACGTGGAAGGCACATGATCAGGTGGAAGTGGTAATTAACTGCTGCTGGAGAGTCTAAAGAAACATTCTTTCACTTCCTTCTGTGTGTGATTTGTAGGGCTACGGATCTAAACGACTTTGATAGACGGCAGATTGTAATGACTCGAAGGCTCGGAACAAGTATTTCCGAAACTGCGCGACTCGTGGGTTGTTCGTGATCTACAGTTGTTAGTACTTATGCAAAGTGGATGAATGACGGTGAAACCAGCAGTAGACGACATGGTGTTGGACGTTCACACGCTATCAAAGAAAAAGGTAGTTGGAGCTGTCTCGCATGGTGAAGCAAAACTCGGAGCCAGACAGTGGCTCAGCTGACAGCCCAATACAATACAGGGTCAAGTAAAATAGTATCGGAGCCCACTGTTCAGCGGACACTGTTGGATATGGGGCTACGCAGCAAACGTCCCACTCATGTGCCTTTGCTGACCAAGCGTCATCGCCAACTGTGTCTGCGCTGGGCCCGGGAACATCGCGACTGGTCCATGGATCAGTGGGAGAGAGTTGCCTGGTCAGATTAATCACGGTTTTTTATTCATCATGCCGATGGCCGTGTCAGGATACGCCGTCTTCCAGGCGAACAGTTGCTCCCTCAATGTACAGTAGGTCATACGCAGGCTGATGGTGGCGGTATTACGCTTTGGGGGACGTTCTCTTGGGCGTCTCTGGGACCCGTGGTTGTGGTAGAGTAGACCATGAATGCTTCAGGGTATCTAAACATCATTGCGGACCAGTTTCACTCATCAAAATTATATTAGTTTAAATGGACTTTATCGGATTTATATTCGTTAGAGTAGAGATAATTAACCCGGCATCACTCGCGTGGAAAAAACGACCTAAGGTTCTCGCGCAGGGTGTGTCAAACCTAAAAGTGTTTACATTGTGTTTTTACAGTAAAATTTGTATACAAAGGTTGAAAAGGAAGACAAGTAGGAAATACGACGTGTTTATTACATTTTTCATACGTAAATTTAGTTTTTCTGTTCTTTTTATAAGTGCATTCAGTGCATTGCTTATGCACTCCTTTAATCGCGTCGTGGGAGAGTGCGATGTTTTCACTGGATCTTAATTTTTTTTAATCTGTATCTTTTTTAAACTAAACATTTAGGCGTAAACTTCTTTATTCTTTAAATTTAAAAATTTTGGTATTTCTTTTTTATTTTCTCTTATTTTGTTCCAGCAATAGTTTATTTTTTTTCAAAAGCTCATCTGAAAGTGGATAAGATGTGCACCAGTTATCTCCTTTAAAATTACGTTCTTCTCAAATTTTTTTGTGTCTCTACATATAAAACATTTACTTTCAACAGTGTCTCCCTTTTCTAAATCTGGATCGATTTCAGTGCAGGATTCATACTTGCCGTTATACTCTTCATTTGATTTTTCCTCATCATAACCGCGAAGAGAATTTCGTCATCCGAAAATAATGTGTGTTGTACTATATCTATTAAATACTGTATTTACTAAATTACTTAAATATTACATTTCTTCATCAAACTACAAAAATACCCCATAGCATAAGGAAGATTTAAAATGTGTGCATGCATTCAGAACTGTAACGGTGATTCGCGCGCAGGGTATGACTAACCCGAAGAGGTGATATGCAAAAGTATATATTTAGAATTCGCCTACAGCTAAGGCCCCTCAAAGGATATGACCTTAAAGTCAGCTACACGAGAAACTATCCATTTTCCAATAAAGTTTAGAAGGAGCGTTGAAAAAAGTTAGACGGTGGGTATGACACACCCTGCGCGAGTAGTCTGGGTTAAATTTGTATTTATTCAAATAGATGTATCATATTTGTTGTTATTTAATTATTTTCATTTAATTTAATATACTTGACAAAAAAATTATGTTCGGTGAATATTTGAAATTGTTTGGTCAAATTATGAGTGTTTTTGTTTATTTATAACACCATGAGAAAAGCGATTTGAACAATGAAATTAATGCTTCGACCTTTAACGTAGTTTTTGGTGCTGTTTTTGTTGATTATGACGTAAGTATTACGTCAACAACAACATTTTCATGCCTTTGAGTGCTTAGTACGTGCTTGAACGAGCCTTCTAGGTCTTCAAGATGGAAGCCAAATAACAGTCAATATCATAATCAATCTCTTAATTTTTTCCTTGTAAACACTAGAGATAGTTGTAATAAATGTTTTGTTGAAAGATGCAGTAAAAACTGAATGCATAATGTTGAACGTCTACATCGTAATGTAATAAATATACTTTTTCTTAAAATATTACATCTCAAGAAATAAAAATTTAAAAAATTCTTTCCGTTTGGTTTAATGTACCAGTAACGATTGTCAGAAACATATAATTGCTTATATAGGATTACATAAGGATTAACACACAGTATATAATATTATAATTATTTAATTGAAGAGAATCAATACAATTTCATACATTAGATCTTTTTTAATGTTAGAGTATTTGCTGTTCAAGTATTTACAGTTAATGTTTATTTTAACAACGTTTCTTTGTCGTAAGTAAAAGTATTCAGGAATTTTCGGGAAATATTACAAAAAAAAGTGCATTCTGATTACAGTATTTGAAATATAAATGTGTGAGCGCGTGCCGAAAACATTATTAATTTTCCCATTTTTCATCGAATGCTAGTTAGTTCAGGATTCAATCTGATATAATCAGAATAACAAGAATAAAGTCTACGCCAATCATTAATTAAAACAAGCTTTGTCTCACATTTCATGGATTAAGCTTTAAATCAAATTCATCATATATATATTACAATGATTATAAAGTACATTTATGCATAAGAAAGAATTTCAAATTATTTGAATTGTCAAAACTATCCCTTACAGAAAACAATTTGTATGTAAATTACTTCCATGTTGATGTTCACACTTTCCTATTTCATTTTCTAACAGAATTCAAATATCGATAAATATATATGTTTCTGAGTGAATAAATTTATAATCCTTATAAATAATCTCTGTGTGAATTTCGGTTCAATAAATATTTCTTTGTGAAATCAGAACAATCAGGTGGCAGAAATAAGAGACCTTTAACACATACAGATTGTAATTCTCTTTAATTCCTTTCCCTAAATGGAAAGATTAACTATTCATGTGGGTTTTATTATGTTCATTGAAACTTCAAACCTAAGCATCGGATTTGAGAAATTGTTCATTATCTTCAAGTCCAAAATAATGATCTCATTCTTTCATGTTTGCATCCTATGTCTGCTTCGTTTCGCGTTATTTAATCTCCTGAATTATATAATAACGCCAATTGTACAACCTGCATTCAAAAGCTTTTATCTCTTCTGGCATACTACTTAGTTAATAATACAATATATAATAAAACTTTCATGCAACATTCATCTTTCTGCGGAGTTGATTTTTATACGTTATTTTTAAAGCTGCAGAAAATTACCGAATTAAGAACACTGACTGATAAATGCTAATACAAAGCTAACGAATACAATTATAATAATAATGAAGTGAATTATATACACAATTAAATTATTATTGATAATAAATACAGAAAAGTCGGTAGTAAATTCCTAACGGGTATGCTGCAGAGCCTTTAAGTCAGTTGAACACACCTGAATACCTTCTTCTAACGAATCGAAAAGACCAAGGTAAGCTGACAATTGAGGTTGAATGTCGAATGACTTACTTAAAGTTCATATTACTCAGCAGAATTACCTAAGAAATACTTCTAGGACTCCACAGTCCTAGATATTAACCTTTTCGTTGGCCTTGGGAAGATTACTTCCCATCTACATAATCTTACAAATATACCTGAGGGAAGGGCAAAACCCATTATAATATATTGACCTTACTATTATAATCATGGAAAGACTAATTCCCACTTCAGTTTTGTTCTGCTATCAGTTGTTCGATTGATTGAACAGAATTAGCACTTCTGTTTTGAAAGCTTGAAAAAGCCATGTGAGGTTTGTTCCCTTATGACACCTGTTTCGATGTGACATTCATATTTCTCAATGATTATACTGCAAATGTGAGTAAAATACTGTTTTTATTATTTTAACTCTGCCTGATTTCGAAAATCTCTGTATATTTTGTGCAGTAACTATCTAATATTGTGTAATAAATAATGATTGAAAAGGAAAAATGCTATTTTATCACATACATTCAGATGCAATTTGTATAAAAAATAGAATATTTAGTTTATAAATATCATATTTAGATAATAAATAAAGAAAATATTGTTTTTATGCATCTATATTTATTTATTGTTTATACATTTTTGCACATTTTGTGCGAGTAACTATCTAATTCGAATAAAAAATAACAGGCCTAACAGTGAAATGTAAAAATGCTATTGCATCATAAATAAAAGCCATGAATAATTTGCATAATTGAAAAATTACAGTATTTAGTTCCTAAGGCAGTTAGTTACCTATAACACCACTTTTTATTTTGAACGAAGGCGTATAGCGATAAATGTCAAGTAAGTAGGCAAACATTCTGCCATCTGCAAGCTATTCTGGCGTGCTCTATAAAAGCCGTTAGAGTTATACGTATATAATCACGAATACAAAAAAGCTCGCAATAGCACATATCTAACTTTTATGTGTAAGACATTATCCCAAAATAGTAAACCATAAATACAATAAAAATTGATAAGTTATTTCAATGCACGTTTTTTTTTCCTAATGATTTTATTATTAACCGATCACTATGAAAATTGGCAAGTATGTGTATTCTTCTTTGGAAAAGGTTTTTGTGCAATCCTTTTGGCTGTAGCTCCTCACCAGACGGCTCTACAGCATATCAACTTCTATACAGTTCAATCAATTGCCAGGTTTCCAACAGGGTCACCAAAAATGATGCCAACTTGACTCTATCACCAACACTTCGCTACGTTTCCATTAAATCGCCATTATAATGTAAGGAACGACGTTGCTTGTGAATATTACAATTTTTACATAAAATAAATACAACAGAAAGTAATATTAACGCATTACACATCCAGATATAAATAATTTACACTGTTTTAAGCGTTCATTACACAAAATTTGTAACAATGTGTTACTATTGCTGAGCAGAGATTAGCTTAGGAAGGTGTTTTCAAAAATCAACCTACAAGAGAGTTACGGGACGTTATAAATTTTTAAAAAAATCCTTTTTATCAGCGATTAGAATATGCAGAAAGCTTTTTTTTTGTTTAATTTGCAATTCACGTAAAATTAATTCATTAAAAACTTCTTTATCCTTCAATCTGTATTGTTTAATTTTTTTTAATTCACCCGCGCGAAATGAATGAGTGTACCAGCTAGTTCTTATTCAAAATAAAACATTTTCTAGAAAAGAGAATAATGAAAATTACATTCATCCATTTTATGCCCTAAAATAGCCAAATATTCATTATTAAAACGAATTTTCATTACTTTAATTAAATAAGGATTGATAAATTCAATTTCTAATTTAAGAAAATATTTTACTCATTTTTTCTTTCTTTGCCTCTTGCTGTACGTAACATCCATTAATTGAAAAATTCGATTATAAGCTTATAATAAGCGAGAAACGGGCTCTGGGGTGCGATAAATTGGAGGTGCTGAGAATCGGTTTGTAATGTTTTCTTAGCCTGTTCAGGAAATTAGATATTGGTTTTTATCATTTCGTTCTTTCGCAACAATGATGCACTTACTTATTTTCCTTTGCGGTGATTCTTTGGTGTAAGCTTCTTAAGTTTATTAAAACATTAATTATGACAGTTAAATAATCAATTCTTTCGTATGAAATTCATTTCTTATTTTTGACTAGGAATCAGGGATGTGCTTTGTTTGTTGTTGTTGCTTATGCCACTTGATTGACAGTAACATAAGATCAAGGTCCACGAAATTCATCGCGGCTAAATGCACTCAAGAGCCAAAGCATTATGACCACCCATACATTTTGCCATGAACTCACCTGGATGACGTGGAAGGCTCGTGATCAGGTGGAAGTGGTATTTAACTGCTGCTGGAGAGTCTGAAGAATCATTCTTTCACTTATTTCTGTGTGTGATGGGAAAAGCTGCGGATATAAACGACTTTGATAGAGGATAGATTGTAATGGCTCGAAGGTTTGGAACAAGTATTTTCGAAACTGCACGACTCGTGGGTTATTCACGATCTACATTTATTAGTACTTATGCAAAGGGATGAATGACGGTGAAACCAGCAGTAGACGACCTGGTGTTGGACGTCCACACGCTATCAAAGAAAAAGGTCGTCGGAGACTGTCTCGCATGGTGAAGCAAAACCGGAGCCAGACAGTGGCTCAGCTGACAGCCCAATACAATGCAGGGCCAAGTAGAATAGTATCGGAGCACACTCTTCAGCAGACACTGTTCGATATGGGGCTACGCAGCTGACGTCCCACTCGTGTGTCTTGTCTGACCAAGCGTCATCGCCCTCTGCGCCTGCGCTGGGCCCAGAAACATCGCGACTGGTCCATGGATCAGAAGGAGAAAGTTGCCTGGTCAGATGAATCACGGTTTGTCGTTTATCACGCCGATGGCCGTATCAGGATACGCCGTCTTCCAAGCGAACAGTTCCTCCCTCAATGTACAGTAGGTCATACACAGGTGGTGGTATTATGCTTTAGGGGACGTTCTCTTGGGCGTCTCTGGGACCCGTGGTTGTGGTTGAGTAGACCTATAGAATGCTACAGGGTATCTGAACATCATTGCGGACCAGTTGCACCCTTACATGGCCTCTGTTTTTCCAGCTGGAAATGGAATGTTCCAACAGGACAACGCCCCGTGTCACAAGGCTAAAATTGTGTTGGAGTGGTTCCAGAAACATGATGCTGAATTCCAGTTAATGTCCTGGCCGCCTAACTCATCGGATCTCAATCCGTTAGCACACATTTGGGATGTAATGGGACTGCATCTCAGAGTTCAAAGACCACCAATTCTCAATATCTTGGATTTGCGTACCCGTTGCTTAAACATCTGGTACAAACTGTCTCCGGCCATCTACCAAGGGCTTGTGGCATCCATGCCAAGAAGGGTTGAAGCTGTGTTGCGCGCCAAAGGTGGGCCAACTCGTTATTGACAGGTGGTCATAATGTTTTGGCTCTTGAGTGTATTTACTCCAGTCACTAGCCTTAGCTTTGAGCACTATGCAAGTGACAGTATGATTTTGCTCGGCTCCACCTCAATTTTGAGGGATTACAACCTAGGGCTAGTCAGGGGCCTCCCACCTCCCTTCCCCTTACACCAACCTCACGAGAGGACTTTCAGCTCGACGTCTATTTAGAGTACTCCCATACCACGAAGGCTCTGTACATTTACAAACGTCCATGCCTTCTCCGGGATTCGAACCCAGTGCCTACGATACTGCAGTCAGCGTCACTAACCACTATGCCTAATGGGCGGCCTTTGTTTTGTTTACTTATTTGATTTGATGTTGTTGTTGTTGTTTCGTATGTTTTATACTGGGATACATACCAATGACAAGAAATAGATGAACAGAAACATTAAATACAATCACAGAAGATTTATTACAAATAATGATCCCAGCATAAAACAGAAGGGGTGTGGTGCTTTCCATTCGAGACGGGTTCACGATTTTTTTTTTTTTTCATCGATTCCAAAAAAAAAAAAAAAAAATTTTTTTTATCATGAGACTACACACACACACACACACAAAAGTTGGGGAGACTCCGAAATCAGTCTCCTTGTATGTTCCTTGCGATAAGACAAAGATAATTTATCTGTCTTTCCTACAAGTAGAACTGAACTAGTCAGCCGTTTAAGGAGCGCTTTAAAGCTTGTTTATAACGATTGCGTTTTGCATTATTGTAGATAATCTGTTATATTTTTCTGTGCATATACGTCGTTTTGTCTCTGTGTAGTTATCTATTTTATCTATTAATAAATCTGTTATTATTCAAATAACTAGAGTCGTCTGTGGCTGTTTTTCCCCAAGAAAAATTTACTACAATATATAAACCCGATATTATATATTTATATTTCTGGAGTAGAAACTTCTTCCATAATCAAATGGCTAATTAATTTGAAGGCAATAAAGATCAGTTGATTCAACACTTATGAATCGATTAAAAATATACTAGAAATACTAACAAATATATTTATTTATTTGAAAAGTAGGTTATTTTGTATTTAATGTTTTCGGGATGAGTACCTGTTGATTTATTTAAGCAAGGCGTTTTAAAAAAGCATGGGTTAATAATACTTTTAATGTTTGGTTACACGAATTTTGTTAGGAGAGTTTCCGTTTATTATAAGAACAGAAAAATAAGAACTGTTGACACTATACAAAGTATAATATACATAAATCTCTTACGAGTACTTAAACTATAATACATATGTAAATACAAAGTAATATATTATGTATTACTAGGTGACCACATCAATCAAATACTGCCAATTTTATATTAGTTCAGGTATAAAAATCACAATTTTTTTTTAACCTAGTTTAAAAAGTCATCAGAAATATTTGCAGACATTGAATTAGTTGAATTTTATCAATACTTAAATAGCCATATATCAACTTATGTACCAAAATAAACTATTTTCTCTCTTTGGATTCTAAATATTACTTTTATTTAATTAAATTAAAACTTTAACAAAAGACAGATAAATAAAATTTTCAGTTAAATAAAATGTTTTAAAACAAAAATATAGATAAAGATATTGTAGAAGCCGCAAAAAACTGTGTCGATTGTGCTAGATATAAGGCTGATCCCACAAAAGCTAAAGTTCATTACTGGGAATATCCCAGTAAGCCCTGGGAACGTATTCATGTAGGTTTTGCTGGACCAATTTTTGAACACACGTTTTTTCTGATCGTTGACGCTCATTCCAAATGGTTAGAAGTATATCCTATGAAGGTAACCACAACCAAGAAAACCATCGAATGTCTTCGAGATAGTTTTGCAAGATTCGGATTACCTAGGGTACTTGTCAGCGATAATGGATCTCAGTTTACATCAAATGAATTTCAGCGATTTATGCAAAGTAAGGGAGTTAAGCACAAAACTAGTGCACCTTTCAAACCTTCTAGTTACGGACAAGCAGATCTCTATGTTGCTACTTTAAAGCAGTCATTAAGAGCTATGCATAAATATATATATATACGAATGTACTATACAATAGAAATTAAGGTCATTTTAATGCACTACCGAAAAGCTCCTAATGTAACTACAACACATAGTCCAGCCAAGTTATTCCTAAAAAGAGACATTAGAATCAGGGTAGATTTACTTTTACCTGAATTGAAAACAAAAATTAGGATAAATCACGAAGAGATAATTTCGAATTCCGAGATAGGAAATTTGATGTTGGAGATCGAGTGGCTGTGAGAGTTTACAGAGCAGCTAATACTAGATGGAAGTTTGGTACCATTGTAAACCAGGATGGCGTGCTCCACTACATCATTGATGTTCAAGGAACCTTGGTGAGACGACATGTTGATCAGATCCGTCCAGTGGGTGATCAAGTGCAAGAAAACATCATCCCAATTATTCACCAGAGATTTCCATCAGCAGAGGTTCGAGAAAACAACTCTAATATTCAGCATGCAGAAATGGCGGAAGATATTTCTAAGGATCTGAATAAGGAATTGGGTTCATCTTCCGTACAAGGAGTGCCATCAACTGAAGTTGCGGTTCCAGATCTATCACAGTCTTCAGCTAAAGAGACTGACTTCGAGACGAGAAGTCCACCAGTTCCAGACAGGCCATTTCCTAAGTGTTCCGGGAGAATCAGGCGACCTCCGGAGAGACTTGTTCTTTAAGGAGGGAGGAGATGCGGTATATTTAACTGCAATCAGTTAGAGACTGTTAACTGTGACTGAGTGGAGGATTGTATATAAATACCACGCAACTATGAGAAATGTATCTGTAAATAATAATGTGTTGTACTGTGCAGTAAGATAATTATTAAACTAATTTCAGAAGTAAATGTGCATATATTATGTTTGAACCCATAAACACAACAAAAAATCACAATTTTTTTAACCTAGTTTAAAAAGTCATCAGAAATATTTGCAGACATTGAATTAGATGAATTTTATCAATATTTAAATAGCTATATATCAACTTGTGTACCAAAATAAACTATTTTCTTTGGATTCTTAAATATTACTTTTATTTAATTAAATTAAAACTTTAACAAAAGACTGATAAATAAAAATTTTTAAAACAAAAATACCATGTATAATTGTAAAAAATTCAAAAATAAATAATATCTAAGGTTATTTTATTTTACAGCTCAAATTTTACCTATGTAAATAAATAAATTTGATAACTGGAACAATGTAATATTGTATTATATTTGCGAAATGTATTTAAGACTTTAGGATTAAAACCAAGCGATACATTACATGGAATGGAATCAACAGCGTAAAAAAAGCAAAATGGCGGTGATATAAAATAAATTCTGTTCAGTAAAATCTGTTTATATACCTTTTCTTACCTTTATTGTTCGTTTTTTTACTTTTTAAACCACTACAAATGGATTTTAATAAACACACTAAATAGAATATAAATCATCTTTACAATAGAAATCATTTTGTCGAAATTCGCAATACGTTATTTTTTAATATTATTCAGTAGAGAAATATATTTTTAAATTATTCTCCTTTCAATCAATTTTGACTTGAGCTTCAAACATGTAGGTGTATTCCTCAAGATTTCTTAAGACAATAACTTTTAAAAATATAAACTTTTAAAATAAGAGAAGTTTACTATTTATGTAATATTTTAATATAAAGTTTTGTCAGCATGAGACGTCATTCATTTTAATAACAACCAAACGATAACTGTTTTTATGCATTTACAAGAACTACAATTCAATGATAATACTCAAAACATAATACATGTAAAAATACATAGTTGATAGTCTGCCAAAAATAATCCTAAAAATAAATAATATAAACAAGCATTTCCATTTCTTTACATATGTATATATGTATGTATTTATGTTGAAACATTTATTTTTCTTATATTATTTGAAATGAATAATGATTAAATAAATTCAAATTTATTCCAAAATTTATATTGTGGTTTTAAATCAAAGATTTCTTTGCTAATTGTGAGCCTAAATTTGTAAGCCAATCAGAATATCTGGTTTTTAATCATCACTTTTAGAATAAAATCAACAAAATATAGTTCCAAAACTGTTGCCTTAAATTAAACTTTTTTTCCACTCAGATGAACTCATACATACCGAAAAGACCTTCTAACTCATCTCACTAAAATTTTCTCACTACAAAATTGTTTTTTTATCCTAGCAACGGCCACCTTTTTTGCTCAGCTATTTCTTTTTCTTAACACCTTCAAGAACAAACTCTACTCGGTCAGAGAAGAAAATCTGAGCTTTTTCCAAGGAGGATACAAGATTCGGAGAACTCCCAGTAGAATTTTGGAACTCTTAGGAAAAGAAGATGTGACAGCAAACATTCTGTACTAAGAAGCAAGAGCGTGTCATATTATTTACTACTCGCCGAGAAAAAAAGGTTTCTAGGGTTATTTTCGATAGGAGGCTATTTTTGTGACTTATAAATACTTTAAATGGCATCTTGTTTTGTTCAACTTATTTGATAATAATGTAATTTTCGAAATGGAAATTTAATTTATTCTATCTTTAAAAAGTTTATTCAAAATAAATATTAAAAGTCGTTTGATTTTAGCTGTCACCAAAAAATGCTTGTCTGAAAGCAGAATGAAACGGGGCATATTGATCTTATTTATGAATTTTTTAATCTTATATTATGAATCTGTTCAGAAATTTCTTTTAGTTTAAACCACGTGACTAGAAATAATTTGATGCTCATTAAATATTAATATATCCCCCCCCCATTTAAAAAAAAGTTATTTTAAAAGAAATTAATAACCGTTTTGTAATTAATAAATATTGAGATGTTGAATCCTAGCAGAGCCCATACCCTTGGCGTAAATAATTTTGGTTGGTGATAAATTCGCCATCTTGATAACCCTAGTTTGACATACTAGATATGGTAAACCTAACTATTTCTGGAATTTTCGTATTTTGTTATTTTGTCGGCAGGCATTTCGAATTTCGTCATTTTGCCGTTGGGCACCAGGCTGAAAATATGGCTGCGCGTGTAAGCGAGTATACCATAGAAATTTTTACTTAGTTGAATGCAAAAGGTAAGAAAGAATTGATTGAATGGTGTATGAAGAAAGGTTTGATTGCTTTGAATTATGAATGGCCTAAATGTAATGTGCGAACGGAATTATACGAATGAAAGAGTGTTGTTTTGGTTGGATTTGAATGGAGATTTCGAAAAAACGGTGTGAATGTGCATGATGTTTGCAGAAGTATGAGAAAGAATTCGTGGTTTTCCAATAGTAAGTTAAGTATGTATGATATTTGGGGTGTAACTAAAACGTGATTTGGAAGATGTATGAATGATTATATATAGTGTATGAATGAATTGAAATTGAATACAAATACAGTATTTGATTGATTTATGTTTTGTCGAGAGGTTTGTATGAATGCGATTGTGAATGATAGTTTGAAAATTGGAGTATAATATATTTGATTAATTTCTGTATTGTTTACGTATATTTCTATTACGCATCGACCTTGTCCCGTTATATTTATTTGCCACCATTGTCGGTTTCGCTTGGCGCTTTTTTCGGTTTGTCACCAAGGGTGTTGGCCTCCTAGGATTTTACCATATTGAAGAAGTCGAAAAAATTATTCGTGTTCAGTGAAAATAATTTTGGAGATAGGTATACAGTTTTAATTATGACAGTTATTTCAGTATATTCAAATTTACTATTAAGAAGTATTACTAATTCAGACACGAGGGGAAAAAAATTATTGACATAATATGCATGAAAGAAAGAAATAATTTCACTATTTTTCTAATAAATTAAAAACTTGTTATACCTTCAACATTAGTGAAACTTATTTACATACCTATCGATAAATTATACTTTGGAGATATTTGCTATGTTCGATCAGTAATTCAAGTGAATAACACAGCATTATAAGAAAGTGTATTTATATATTTGTAAGCAATATAATAACACCGCACAATACCAGTTTTTTTTTTCAACTAACAGAAATCGCAGATGTGAAAAAATTAACAAACTCTCTCTGCGCGCTTTTACCAAAATGAGCCTCATGTACAATTTCATTTATCTATGGTACAAAAATTTCTATTCTTATAAAACTTTACTTTACCGCACGAGTCAAGGAAATAATTTTGTTGCAAAGAAATAAACTCCTTTGTAAAAGTTTGTCAATACATCGACAAATTATCATCATACATCAAATCAATGAAATCTATTGTATAATAAATATGAAGCCATCGAAAGAATTACAAAAATACAGTTTTCTTCAAATCAAAAACTGATGCATGCATTTTTAAACGGTTGCATATTGAGCAAGAAAATTCAATTCAATGTTAGCTTTATTTACATAATAGAAATTACAAACTACAACAAATTGAATTCTTTTAAGCATAATAATTTGAATTAAAATACAATATATCTCTGAAATTTTTTATGAGTAATAACTCATTTGATAGTTAATTAAGCAGGTAAACTTATAAACACAATACAAATAATTTTATTTAAAGACTCCTTTTCGACAAGGAATTTAGATAAAACACTAATTTTCTATTCTTTTTCAACGTTACTATGTTTAAATTCTTATTCACATTTCTGTATCTAATTTTACTACTAAGACATGATTCAAATTTATGCTTTAAAATATAAGGAAATTATCAAACTTTAAAAAGTAATTAGCAATATTACAATAATGTTATACACCGAAAACAAAAATATCCTTATATTTAAAAACGTAAACACGCTTTGGAAGAAAAATACTATTTTGAAAAAAACATAGATTTAATTTTATGCCAAATGCTAGATCATATTATTTGTGGGATTCAATAAGCAATTAAATAAATGAAAGCATATATTCAATAATTAAAATTACTAATATTTATATATATGTTTTTAAAAGTAAGTAGAACATTAATCTTGTTCGTTATGGAAATTCGTTAACGTTTTAAAAAAAAGTTTTAAGTAACTAAATTGCTTAAATAAAGCACATTAACCCTTTCTTGGATGAGTTTTTTTCTTTTGAAATTCTGACCCATAAAAAATTTATTTTTAAAAATTATACATTTTTCATCTTGAATTAGGTAATTCAAAATAGTTTTTTCAGTAATTAATTTTTTATTTGTGCATTCAGGCAATATCCCGTTCACTGATCAATAGTTTTCCCCCAATACTCTTAAGTTTTAAATCAATAAAAGAAATGTGTAATGTCCTAGCACAGTCCCCTGGTGTATTTGGCGATGAAACTTTTTCGCCAAATGAAGCCAAGGAAAAACCGCGTTTTTCAAAATGCCGTCAGAGACGAAAACAAGAAGGAAAAACGTGGTTTTCAAAGTGGAGTCAAGAGTCGAAAAACGTCGGAAAAACTTTGTTTCTAAAATGGACAACATAGGAAACATCAAATCGAAAATAAGAAATCAAATGCAAATTCTCTCCAAATTTCGGACATCCATACCAAGACTCTATCAATCCTTCATTTATACAAAAAGCAATCATTACTTTCTTACCTCTTTTATTCAGAAGAAAACCCACTCGTCGTATTTTCATGAAGAAAAACGTGGTTTCCGAAACAGCTTCTACAAGAAAAATAGAAAAACGTCGCTTCTAAAATGCAACAGTAGGAAAAACATCCAATATGCATGCTTTAGGCTTGATGAAATAGGAATCTTCATTTCTCTCAAATAAACACAAGTTCTTTCCATATTTCGGACATCATATCGAAGTACTTTCAATTTTTCTTTGTTTTTCAACCATTTCTTTCTTACCTCTTTCATTCAAAAGAAAAAATATCCATTCATCGAGCTTCCAATAAGAAAAACGTGATTTCCAAAATGACCTCATGAAGAAAAAAAACCGTTGCCTCCAAGATCCAATAGTGAGAAAAACCATGGTGCAAATTAAATTAATCAACACATCTCCCTTTCTCTCTATAACAAACATTCTTTCCGTAGTCATTCAAAAGAAAAGAAAAAAATCCACTCATTCCTTCACTTTCAGCTTTCTAGAAAAATCTCTTACACAAGCGTCGAATGCGACCTTTAGAAAAACTGATCACTGTCCAAATCCTGAAAAACTAAAAAAAAAATCCGATCTAGGTAGGGTTACTATTTCCCTTTATTTTGAATTCCCTTGGCGAAATAAGGGGGCAGTGCTAGGATTCATCCAAAAAAATACTCTTGGTGCTATATTTATCAAGCTATAGCTTGATCAAATCTACAGTTTTTAAGTGCTTAAGATTAATTTCTTCACAAAAGTAATTACGTAAAAAGTATTTTGGAAAGTGGTTTTTATAACTTTATCGTGAAAAAAAGCTTTACTTCTTTCTTGTTAATGAAAGCTTAAAAACAACTATGAAATAGCGTACAGCAGCTTATTTATTTTCACTTTGTCAAAAAAAGTTCGTGCAATTTTGTAGCTTCAACAATAATTAAAGAAAGCAAAATTGAAGAAAATATAAAATAAATGTTTTCACTTTTAATAGATGCTTCTTTTGCATCACATGACATGGAAGAACGAAAAAAGAAACGCGTTACGCTCGAAACTGGTTATGAAAAGGTTAAATTAAAATATTTAAATTTTATTTTTCCCTTTTCTACAAGACTTAATAAATGCCCAAGAGAAAACTGTTCTTTTTTTTCAAAAAAAAAAGAAAAAAAGAGCAAAAACTAATTAAACAACATAAAATATTTAAACATTTTCTTTAAAAAAAAACAATTTTTTTCTAAAATTTAACTTAAATTAAAGTGTTTCTTTTTACCTTCAATAGTTTATTGCAGTTTACTGAATGCTAACGGGATATTTAAATTAGTTCTTTTTACATTATTTGAAGCATCATGCAAAAAAAGAACTTTTTTACAAACCATTTGAGCTCTAAGCAATTGAGACAAAAAAAAGAGTCATTCTATTCGTATATTGAATCTATTATCGTAATGCAATAGATAATTCAAAAAATATTTGGTCTTAAAAAAATTCTTCCTCTGATAATTTATTGTAATTACTATAAGATAGCATTAATAGAATATAGGATTAAGAAAAACTTCTAAAGAAGGTTCTATTATCAAATGATAAAATAAAACATTAATAGTACTTTGTATATAAATGAATAAAACAATTAAGTTTTATCTTCGTGATTATTGCTACCACATAGCTGTTATTCTTATATAAAAAATTATTAATAATTAATTTTTATTACCATTCATGATTTCGAATGCACTATTCTGAATTCTCTAAAAAAAGGAGTAAAATTAGATTATGTATTAAGTAATGAGATACAGTTACAGTTTCAACTTAATCTTCAAGATAAAACTGCATAAGTGATGGTAAAATATCCATTTTTTACCAGAAAGTAGAAAAAGGTTTCTGATAATCGTAATTAAACATTAAGATTTTTTTTTTTTTTTTTTTTTTTTTTTTGCATTCTGAAAAAAATTATTAGACTAGTTTCTTCTTCTTCTTTAGCACGACAGCCCGGGGTGGACCAAGGCTTTCCTCAGAACATCCCTCCATCTTGTCCTCCGGGAGGCGACAGTTCTCCAATTGGTCACTTTCAGCGCTTTAAAATCTTCTTCCACACAATCAGTCCATCTCAGCTTGGGTCTCCCTCTGGGTCATTAGACTAGTTTACTTACTTGAATTTTAAACAGTTTAAAAAATTAAATGTTTTTAGAATTATATCTAGCTTTGAGACACACATGAAAGTTATATTTCTACATTCGAAAATCACTCAGCTTTGAATAAAAGGATTTTTTTTAAATTTCATTGTGCAATTTTTTACGTTGTTAATAAAGAAAACATCGAACAAATATATCGTTTTGTGAAGCAAAAATATAGTTTGCAAGGGTGTTTTAAAAGTATTAAAAATAAATGCGTTTATTTATAAAAAAATTTTAAAAAACTTTTAATTTTCTGTATTTTTATTTATAAACATTAACACAATATGGTTCGAATTCATCTTTATTTATCTTTTTCTCTCACATTCTCTATACTTATAAAAAGTTAAACATGTAACCTTGTTTAAAATACTTCATTAAGTTTTATATCATTTAATTACATTTTTTTTTCATTCATAAAAATACTTTATATATTATTCAGAAATCGGCAAAATAATTTGTAAATTTCTAGGATGTTTGGAAAATATGTTCGTTGTGTTTCGTTGCATGTTTAATAGAACTCTTTTACCAAATTTTGACATTATAAAGAAGTACTTTTATAAAAGTACAGTAAACACAGTCTACAGCAGGGTTTGGCAACTATGGCACGCGTGTCACATTTGGCTATTCTGAGTGGCACTCTGCACCACTCAGCAAATTTGTCAATTTTTGAGTGGATGAAAGTTGATAAATTTGTAATGGACCTTATTTGACAAACATCTTTAGAATTATGGACATTTACGGAATTACGAAAAAATCCGAAAGATAACTCTAAAGATAAATTTGCAGCTCTTTTGTAAATTATTGATTGTCATTTCTAGAAAGATTTAATTGTTTGAAGAGAGAAAAATTCATGTACTCTCTCTGCTTTCCGCTTTTGGTTCTACATATGTAAGTAAAAAGCCTTTTCTCATGAAAAAAATTTCGAGTCGGTAAAGAAACATTTTTGACATCTAAATGTTCAGAATCGTGTCAAATTGAAAGTCGCACATTATACCCCTGATTTCATGATATGAAAATAGAGCGGTGTAAGCACTAGGTTCGCATTAAAATTTTTATTTAACTGTACTGAAGGAAAATACTTATGTTTTGCTTTATCTATTTTAATAAATATGTTTAAAAATACATAATAGTTAAATATATACATAATACACTTTTAATTATTTTATTTTTGTTGAAAAAATAGTTATATTTTATGTTGTTTATTTTTATATTAAGAAATATCTTTAAATGATGCAAAATTAATATATAATGAAACTGTAAATCTAAATTATTGACCTCTATTCTATAATTCTGCATGCATTATCATGGAAACCAAATTGTTTAAAAAATGTCCTTCTGAGTGGCTTACTGAATTGCATTGATAGATTGGTTTGGCACGCCACAGCTAAAAGATTGACGACTCCTGGTTCAAAGTATCAATGGTAAAATCAGCGCATCATCTTTTCGATACATAAAATAAAATCAGAAGAAAAAATTAACCAAGCTAACTTGTTTACGTGTATCGATGCCTACAAAGATCGTTCCAAATGTAATTTTCATTATTTTTTTTCCTCACGGGAAACTGCATTGCCATAACAAAATACAGCATGGAACAATGAACTATACTGTCTTTTGACATAGTAGCCACTGACATGGAGACAACATTTGTCGCAGCCTACAATCATCACTTTCAAGAATCCGCTCTAGTAAAACTTGATACACTGCAATGCAAGGTTGTAATGTTGTTTGCATTCGTGGTTGTGGAGGGACGCCCACTTCAACTTTCACCAGCCCCATACTGCCTTGAACATGCTCCGTCAGTGAATAACCATTTGATGAGACATGAACTCTTGAACATACTGTAAACGTTGATGGATGACACACTTGCCCATACATACAGGACAACAGCAGACACTTCCATTCGTGACCACGTTGTCAGCTCACGTTTGTCTTTCATCGAGATTTGGACCCTAATAACCTCGGGCAACCGGTCTGCTGCTATTCTTTCTTCTTCAGCACTCTGCGCATGTGTCAGCCTTCTTTCGCTGATGCTACTGTCAACCCTCCATCTTTGTGGCAATTGCTACAAATGAACATATAAAAAAAGATAGTACTTCACTATCTTCTTTTTCAAACAAATGACGAGACTTACTTTTGGAACATCCCTCGTACATACAATCCCGTTGATTTGATTAATAAAAGGCACATTGGGGTAAGACAGCTGCAACATTTAAGGAGATTGAATTCTTCAACATGCTGTAAACGTTGGTGGATGACACATATTAGTCCCATTTGTCCATTCATACAGGACAATAGCAGGCACTTCCATTAGTGACCACGTTGTCAGCTCACATTTGTCTTTCATAGTGATTTGTACCCTAATAATCTCGGGCCCACCGGTCTGTTGCTATTTTCTTTCTTCTTCGTGCATGCCCTATATGGCTTACGCGCTACTTCCATCGTTGAACTTAGCAATAGATTCGGGTTCTTTGTGGCAATGTTTGTTTCACTTGGAATGCTATCTTCTTTTTCAAACAAAGTGACGAGACATACATTCGGAACATCCCACACGCATACAGTGGCATAGATTTTGTTAATAAAAGGTATTATAGGGTAAAAGAGCAGCTACAGCAGTTAAACGCTTGCCTGATTATCCCGAGTTATCTCGGGTTCATATATATTGCAGTTAATTATTATACCGAGAAAACTCGGGTGAAGCAGAATTTGTCAATACGGTTTGTTTTGTCACGGTTTTATTCGGCGTGGAAATAAATGAAAGGAAATATTCAGCTTTGAATGGCAGTTCGCCAAGTTTTGTTCGTTTCGCGGTTCTTTTGATCGGATTGGTCACGAGTTTTCTTTATTGTATAGTATAAGTAAGCTTGTGGATTATTAATGCATAAAGAGAATAGCTGCGTTGAAAAATGTAAAATAATGGTGATGATGCAAGATAGCGAAAGCGATGATTCTTCAGAGAGTGATTATAAGGAGGTGGGCATTGTAAACAGCGGAAGCAGTGGCGTAACGTACACCCCCCGCACCGCGGGGGGGCCCAAAGTCTGACTGACACCAAGTATATGTGGTTTTGCAATTCTTTTTACGATCCGGCTAATGTTCTCCGTTACGCCACTGAGCGGAAGTGATTCTTCTGTATGTAGCCTTCTTGAGCAGTGTTCTCCCGTAAAAGCTATTCCAGAGGTAAGCCATTAAGAAAAGAATCCAGATACCAATGTACAGAACAAAAGGTATATCTTTTTGTTGTCCCTTGTTTATAAAACTATCATACAAAGACTAATATTTAACTTTTCGTCCATTTTCCCGAGAGAACTCGGGATGGTAAACTAAGATTAAAACTTAACGCATTTACACCTGTAAAAAATTAAAAAATTCGACTTAAAACCTACACATTTTGTTTTGTTTCATTTCTGTATTCGTTAATAAAATAAAAATAACTTGATGATTTTTTTAAAATTTTTTCAAAAAGATTTGTAAGGGAAGCGGTTAAAATTGATTCGAGATTTTATTGATTCTAAATGAAGATTGCACAAATAACAACTTGCACCCTTGTAAAATAATTTACAGCTTTTAAAAGGTACTAAAAATTGATCATAAAACACAAAGAATAGAAAAATTAGAATCCAGAAACATAAACAAAGAAAAACAATTTTTAGATATGTTGCCTTCACCCATATTCCATCAGTGCTGTAGGCAGATACAATGCCTCTGAGGTACTTCTTACTCGGCGAAGGAAAAAAATTGTTATTATATAACATACAAACATAGATAGATGGAAAAAAGTCTTTGTTATTTTGAAGCATGAAGATAAATTTCATTATATTGGAAAAGAAAGAAAAACTTCCGCCTTGAGAGTTAACTGCGTGGGTGTTTTCCAAAAAGGGTTTCCTGTTCCCAATAAATTGATCGAAACAACCCTTTGTGTGGGTATCAGATATTTCTTTCATCGTTCTTCACAGTTTCCTTTCTTATAGTAACATAAAAGACAGAGTTCGAGCAATAAATTTTATTTTACATTACTACTTCTTGAATTAATTTTTCATCAGTTTTAATAGAAATTACTATCGAAAGAAAAAGATTTCTTTATACTTGTTGTTTGAAGTTTTACATTTATTCAAGTACAATACATCGAACGTTTCAATGGATCTACCAAAATTGTTTGGTATTATTTCACCAGTTCATCACTGTATTGAAAGATATCGTATGAATAGAATTCATTGAATATGCGCCAACTTGTGCCACAGATTCTTGATAATCCCTACGGAATGGAGTTTAAATCGCATTTTCCCTATGTCGCGAACCTCAGCTTGCTGGTGAAGTTTGGGACACCGAATGAGCAGCCATTATTATAAAATAACTAAGTTTATTGATATATCAATTTACTATCAAGAAATGTTACAAACAGAGGGATCAGTCAAATTTAATCGCTATCCTAAATACCTAAGACAAATAATTATGCACTTATCTGCCTGTGAACCGATGTTACTGCATTAGACAGGTATCGCCTGGAATAGCTGGATATTCCAGCCCAAAGGCTTCTCTTGAAGAACTCCAAGGACTTAGGAGTCTAACATTTATAGCAGCCTAACAACTAACTCCTACACTCACTTCACTGGAATTTAAATCGCCCTCAAATTTACATTAGTCATTGCATCTCCATGATTTTTGAGATTTTAAGCGATTTTATACACATACAATGGTTAAGAAATATTTTCCCCAGAGGATTAATGAAAGGCGCGGATGGGATCTGTCTCACCTATTCGATGGGGAAATTTCAATAGTTAGGAAAGAAATAATTAATAAGTTCTTTTCACACTGTGGCAACGATTAATAATTATTGTACCGATTTATTTTTATTCAGTCGATTGCTGTATGTAACGTTACCGTCAGATTATATGTTTGTTGTTGTAATTTTTGTTCTATATGGTTACGGAATTTGGTATGTTAACATAATGATGGAAGAAATATATTCTATGTCTATTTCGAATTGAGCAACATGGACATCGGGAAAAGGAAATATATTACACAATGCGCGACAGAATAATATTTTTAGTTTGAAAATAACAGTTTTAAAATAACATGAAATACGTAAAAAATTTTATAATTAGTTATGAATTCGAGATTTTCTATACATTGCACGAATTTTAGAACAATTTTAAAAATTCAAATTAATGTTTATTAACCATTCAAATTCAAAAATTCGAACTAATTCAATTATATTTTCCTTCTCAAATTTTATACCCTTCCTGTTTGCACAAATGTTTTTTTCTTCATTCATTAATACATTAAACTAACGGAATAATGCATTTAATTGAATTTCGAAACATATTTGTTCCATTACACAACATTTTAATATTTTAGAAAGTAATTTCAATTAAAATATTTGAATTTATTGAATAGTTTTCTATGGAATGAGAAATGTATGCGACACATCTGTACATTAAACTCTGCCATAAGTAAACAATTTAATTGAATTTTTCTCTGAATATTCTATCCAATATAAACATACTCACCCGATTAGTTTTTTTATTAATTTATGCGTAGCAAATATTGTATTGCAAAAAAAGTTAAAGTCAGTTACATTGATGCAGTAACTTTTGAAAGAAGCATGCATACATTTTTCTGCACACAATTAATAAATTTCATTTAAATTTATTAAATTTATGTTACATATAAAATGTCTTCAAATAGGTTCAGAGAAATTTCTCTTCGTTCAAATTATTGAAATAAAATAAGAATTTGTATCCATTAAATACTACAATTAAAATTAACTTTGCTGAGATATAGAAAGAGCTAATAAATGCGACAGTATCTATGAATTAATTGTTTACTATAAGTTAACTATAGTACTCTTCAATGAATAATTTTATGAAAGGAATATATTTTTGTCTGTATGTAGTCGAGAAAAAACTAACAGCCGAATAAGAAACAAAGAATATTTTACGTAATTTTGGCAAAAATAGAATTATTTTTATTTGACCTAGTGTGTGTGTGTGTGGTGCGTGCGTGCGTGCGTGTGCGTGCTGTGGTGTGTGTGTGTTTGGTGTGTGTGTGTGTGTGTGTGTGTGTGTGGTGTGTGTGTGTGTGTGTGTGTGTGTGTGTGTGTGTGTGTGTGTGTGTGTGTGTGTGTGAAATGTTCACGTACATGGTCACATTTGCTTAACGACCCATCACATGACAAAGCAGTAGTATCATAGTATGGACGCCGTCACGTCCACCAAGAGGTCACTTCTGGACACTATTCTGTGTATTTGAAGGTCCAACAATATATGGAAGATGTATTATGGCCGGTGACACATCTTCTTTCAGGAAATGCTCAATGATCTTTACCAGCAGGATAATGCTAGATTGCAACTCCACGCCTTAGTCAACGTGTTCTGCAAGATATAGAGACTTTTCCCTGGCCACCATTTTCCCTTCATCTCTCACCAAATGAACAAGTCTATGAAGTAATTGCACGCCCCTGGCATGCCCTGCCACTGTACATTCCCAATAACATCATTGTGAAGTAAACTAGAAAATGTAGTGGAATTTCTGAAATAATCGGCTTGCATATTATATAGCCAGTGGCGCACACAAGGAGGACGCCACTGGACGTCTCCTGGGTCTAGACGTCCTCCCCACACCCCTTGATTTTTTTGTATTGATGATAATCCTATGCATAAAGAACGTAAAATTTAATTAAGTATTTGGTATTAACAATTTATTTTATTAATTAATGCTAATTATTAATTTAATAATTTATTTCTTTTCCTTTTTTATTTTGTACCCAAATTGACAAAATTAAAAGATTTGTTTGGCAGAGTATTGAGGCATGATACTAGAATGGTTAACTCTCGACCCTAGACCAACCCCCACCTTAAAAAATTGTTTTATTCAATTCTGTATGTAACTAACTACAAAAGAAATGCATGCAATGAACGGATAAAAAAATGCAAAATTTCGTCATAAGTCTTTTTTATATGGATAAAATTAATTAGGTAAAGATCTTATACTCAACTGCTTTTTAAATAATGTAGTTAATCTCTATTATCAATTTTTGAAATATTAAGCCAGTGGAATCTGAATTTTAATATTGTATAATAAAACAGTAATCACATTTTTCAACTTTGATCCTTCTTTCTGTGCTGCTAAATAGGCATTTTTATAAAAGAAAAAAATATCCATAAAAAAGATTCAATTTCTTTTATAATATGTTTACAGCTATCTTAGTTTTAAAATGGATTTCGTTTCTTCATATTCCTTCTGAACTTATTAAAGATACAATGAAACCACGAAACAACATCAAAATCCAATACCGTACCATCAGATCTTTTAGATGAAACATTAATGAGTTTATTATGCTTTTGAGTAAAGCGAAAATCTATTTTCTGCGTTCCAAAATTAAACTTCCTTTATTTCAGCTTTCCTCCTTTGCTCTTTAAATAATGTCTTCCAGAAAGTTCTGCCAAACAAATCAACGAAATTTTGCATAATTATTTGAAAAGTTTTGCGTTGACAAATTTTATTTCTACGCCGCATTTTTCACCCCGTGGTATCTCGTTTTTTTTAAGTAGTGTTTAAAGCATATTAAAGTGATTAAATAAATGTAGATTTATTCAGAACATTTTTTTCTCGTAATGGAATACAAATTCAGCGCACAAAAAGAGTTCTGTAAAAAATATTAAATGCTTTCTTGACAATATTCTGAAAGAAGGCAATCGTTTGAAAGGTCTAAATTTTCAAAATTGTTTTTTTCCCCCCTACTTTTCCATTTCTCCAAGAATGACTTCTTATTCACAGTTGTCCGGGTTATTAAATTATAAAGTTTCTAGACTACTTAAGTCATTCATTTTTCCTTTTTTATTTTCTGTTTTTTCCCTATGCTGTTTTAAATTAAATTGCTTAAAGCTTAAAAGAGTAGAGAAATATTTACATTTCAAATAAATGTACTCTGCATAATTTAGAAACCAATACTTATAATCAATGATTCAAACTAAAACATTTTTTATTCATTATTAGTATTTTTAATAATTATTAAACTATTATTAGGAATGTTATTTTTAAAATTTATTATTAACATAGATAAATAATATCTATATATATTTTAAGAATGGATGTCTGTATATATGACCTTGCTTCACTCCACCGTTCAACCGATTAATATGAAAATTGACATGTATATGTACTTTCTTGTGCTTTCCTCTTTGTTGCAGCTCTCCACCAGGTGGCACTATAGCGAAGCAACTTCTTCAACGTTCAATCAATCGCCAAGTTGCCAACGTGGTTCCCGAAAATGATGCCAACTTGGCTCTATCGCCAACATTTCGCTATGCTTTCATGGGATCGTCATTATAATGTAAGGAACGGCGTTGCTTGCTAATATTATAATTTTAACATAAAATAAATACAATAGAAAGTAATATTAACGTATATTACACATAGATATAAATTATTTACATTATTTTAAGTATCCTTTACCCAAAATTTGTACCAATGTATTACTTTTGCTGAGCAGAGATAAGCTTAGGAAGGGGTTTTCAAAAATCGATCCACAAGAGAGTTACGGGGTGTTATAAATAAAAAAAAAATTCTTTTAATCAGCTTTTAGATCTACAGACTTTAAATTTAACAAATATGGTTCCTTTTTTTGGTTCAGTTATGGATATCTAAAAAACTTCTTTTTTTTTTGTATAATTAGAAATTTACGTAAAATTAACTCATTAAAAACTTCTTTATCCTTCAAACTGCATTATTTACTATTTCAATTCACCCGTTTGAAGAACAGCTGTACCAGCTAGTATATATATATATATATATAATATTTAAAATATATATATAATAATATATATATATATATATATTTTTTTTTTTTTTATATATATATATCAATTATTAATATAATTCCTTAAGAAGGCACTAGAAGAAATTTGAAAACTGTAACTTATAGTTTCAGAATTTAATTTAAATCTGTTTTTATGTGTGAAGATTGTAGAAAAATGTTTAATTTTTATATAACCTCTACTAGAAAGGTAGAAATCAATGGGAAAATACCCAGGAATGAAACCTAAAAAATAGATATTGGAATTCAAAATATATTGGGATGCTGCAGTATTTATAAGCATTGTGTACTTAGTCTTTGATATGTAAAGTAATTTATATAAAAGTAGGGATTAACAAGTTTTTTATGGATAGCTGACCTTCCCCCTTTCTGTTTATTATACTAAGCGAAATTCTATTTAAAATAATGGATGGAAGTTCTAAATTTATAACAAGAAAAGAGTAACTTACATAAAATTGCATTCAAATATGCATAACCCACGCAAACAAGTTATTGCCAGATTTTGGAACCAAATACAAAACAAATTATAGTATTATTGGCTGAATCGAGCGGAATAAGACATTTTTTATTGGAATGTAATCGTGTGTGTATACGAGGGTTGGGGCATAAATCATGGCAACTATTTTTTTTCTTGTAGATATGTGAACAGATCACAAACGTATATGAGTCGTGTGGAAGTTCTGCAGGCATAGTGTGTATACAGAACAACAGATGGCTCTGTGAAAGCTGGTAGTAGCGCAGCGGAGGCTGTGAAATCAGTCAGTTGGTGAATGTCGTGTGAGATGGAAGTAACCCGTGTTGAGAAGCGCGCTTATATCAAAATAACCGTTCTCCGAGGGAGAAATGAGATGGAATGTCACAGTGAATTTGTGGAAACCCTTGGGAATAATGCCCTACCATACCGAACAGTAGCACGGTGAGCAGGAATGTTTCAGCAAGGACGTGTATCAACCAGTGATGAGCAACGTTCAGGACGACCGCTCAGTGTGCGGGCCGACTTGGCACGTGCCGTCATCGAGCAGCTCATGGATGAAGACAGACCATCGAGACAACAAAGACAGATCGAGAAACGCACAACAAACCCATCGTCATGTCATCTTTATGTGTACTGTGCTGTTATTCTTTTGCACTGAGAAGGCCATATTGCCCTGTTTACTGCCATAATAAATTAGTATGTTACGATATTTCAGTGCTATTCATTGTCCACACATGTAGTTAACACCTTGTTCTTTCATCTGTATATGTCCCATTTTCCAACCGGACTGCTATCTTCAAAAAAAAAAAAAATAGTTGCCATGACTTTTGCCCCAACCCTCGAATATATACAGTTGGGCCTCTATTTAACGAAGTCGCTAAATCCCGAAAAAAAGTTCGTTATATGGAAAATTCGTTATATAGGGGTTCTTCTTTCAACATACCTTATAAACCACATAAAACAAATTTTAAATTCGTATACACTATAAATAAAAAGATGTAATTATTCACACCTTTTTGTAAATAATTGTCTATTTATTTTATATATCGTACCCATCAAAAAGAAAGAAAACTTCAAGAAAAAAGAATGTCGAAGAATATATGGTATTTTCAACATGAAGAAAATAATTTTATACTAAAATTAATGAATTTTAAGAACATTTTCTAATTTAGAGCATTCAAGTAATTTTAAACTTACATTATTTTATAACTCGAAATTCTAAACATACATTACCACATACGTGCCGTTAAATTTAATTATTCATAAAATCTGTTAGCTTTGTCCGAGTTGTTTTGTTTGAAAAATGCTTTGTTTCATAATACATCTCACATCTTTGCAATGCACCAAAAATCCCTTCAGGCGTTTTTTCCATGCCTTTTCTTAAATTTTTCAAGCCATCAATTGCTACCTAAAAATTGATCGCATCCCAATGCCTTCGCAAATTGAAGAGCTTTCTTTATTACGACAGATCGGAATATTTTTTATCTTAAATTGTGTGTAGTCACTTCTAAAATGACGCGTCGACATCTTCATAGACTCATGTTCTTAAACGTTTAGAACAAGAATTCAATGAATCATAATTTTGTAATTTATCTCGAATTTTCATAATAGCTGATGAGCGTTTTTGGAGAAATAGCTAATTTTAAAGCAATGTCCTTTTTCTTGACGCCTTTATCCTGAAGAATTAAATTTTTTTGTTTGATGCTCAAGCCCTAACATTTTGACATTTTCGATCTACAAGAAATGAAGTAACCAATGCTACTGACCAACACTACAAATGAACGGAGACTAGTTCAAAGATACAACTCCACAGAGGGTAAAAGGGGATATCGAAGATGTTTCTAGCGAACTGGACAATGGGGGTTAAAAGTCGAACTTCTTGGATGAAACGCATAGAATTATATAGCTCTCCACGAGATAAGCACCTAATAAAACCAGTTCAATACTTTTGACCACCATAAAATGTGTTAAAAGAGAGAATAACTTGAAATGTCCAGAAATACTTTAAAAATGGAGAGAAAATGCGCTTTGCTATAGGTTATTTTACGAAGTAAACCGCGACATTTTCTTGGTTCCTGGGAAAAGATCGCTATATAAAAAAATCCGCAAAATAGAGGTTCGTTATATGTGAGGTTCCACTGTATATGAGATATCTTTCAGATAGAAGATTTTTTTCTTAATTATTATATATTATGTTCATATTGCCGTGGCATACTTGAGGAGGCTTGGTACTTTTCTGATCGCACTCCTCTAGTACGTATTGCCGGCACTTTAAACAGTCAGCACTACATCTCCGAGGTGTTGGAGCCAGTACCTTCAGGGCTTGGCCAACAGCCATATTTCAACAGGATAATGCGCGATCACACTTTGCACGCATTTACCAAAGGTTCTTCGTCAATCACCAGATTGAATTGCTTCCCTGGCCGGCTCGCTCTCTAGATCTTTCGCCGATAGAAAACATGTGGTCCATGGTTGCTCAACGATTGACCCAGATTACACTCCCAGATGCCACACCAGATCAACTTTGGAAACATGTGGAAGCTGCTTGGTCTGTGTACCCCAAGAACACATCCAAAGTCTCTTTGAATCAATGCCGAGGCGTGTGACAGCGGTGATCTCCAACAATGGCGGCTACTCTGGCTACTGATTCTGGCAGGAACCACACTTCACAGAAGTCTATAAATTTAATCATTTGATACTTGGTCAACATGTTATTTACAAAATAAATTTTGTTGTTGTTGTTGCATTTACGGTGGCCAGCAATGTATTTTAGGTAATTAAATTTTTCATAAATTGATAAAACTTAGATATAAGAATGCTGCCTAAGAAACATAAAGTAAGCAAAGAACTTATTTTACCACATCTGTAATAAATTTAAAAATGATTTCATGCAATACATTTAACAAAAAATCCCTTAGTTTCTTAGATATAATTTGATATACATGCTAATAAGAAGGTAATCTGGTTTTAACAGCTAAAACTGTGACGGATTTATACGGTTCCTTCTATTAACCTCTGGGGAAACATTTTTTCAACCAAATTTCTCCGAAGCCAGAAAGCGCGATTATGCAAATTAAGTTTAATATACATATTCTGTATTCGCGAGTTTGAGAGTTAATGAAGTGAGCATAGATTGGAAGTGAAGTGAATAGATGAGAAGTGAAGTAAATCGGCAGTGAAACGTATACGTAAACAGTGTTCGAAGCGAGAAGCTGGAATATTAAGGAATAATAGTTCGACTATTGGAGAAGTGCTGAAGTCCACGTAAAGGATAGCAGATTGCAAGAGTTCAGGTACTTCTTTCAAGTTCATCTTTAATCAAGTTAGAGAGTTAAATTATTAGTGCTGTCATTTCTGTATAAAGTTACCTTAAAGATAGATCTGCATGATTGTGTATATTCTCCCCACACATCTCGTCTCACCCTCGTGCTCTGACTGATCAAAGTTATCTTATTTAGAGTGTTGTGTCTGAGTTGAAATAGTGATAAATAAAATAGTTGAGGTTCATCATGTAGTCTGATCATTTAGTTCCTCCTACACCACTAGCCGGGTCACAGGGAAAAAGGGATATATGTCCCTTATAAATTGAATGCTAAGAAATGTTCTTTGAAATATTTAATTAAAATTTCCTGTCCAGTAATAGTTTCCTTCCAGTTGTCTGAAGAACTTCTGTTATATTCGACTGTAAGTATGTTTTGCAAATGGGATAATTCGAGAAGGCATTCACGTCTTCTGACCTGGGCATTTAGTTTTAAATAATAACACTTTAGTTAAATGAGCAAATACGTGTGGGTCCAAAGGTTCCCGCAATAGGTCAATTACAAATTATTAAAAAACAGAACAATAATTTAATCTTATTGGCCTTCAAAGTACTACCCTCCTGCATCCCCACACTTGTTCCAGTGTTCTTATAACTGTTCAAAAATCTCCTGGAATCCATTTTTGAGAAATATTTCAGTTGCTTCGTTGCATTTTAGATCATTCCATCTGAATCCATACAAAACGATGTCTCTTTAATTTTCTTTTCGGCAATGGAAATAGGTAAATATCCTCTGGTGTTGGAATCATATCCGTAATGCTTTCTTCAGCATCTCGAGCGTCTCAGGTGATTTCTCGAGCAAAACACAGAATTTGATGTTTGCACGCTCCTCCAAAGACGACAATGCAAAATCCGACAAATGAAAAATTCACTTTGTCAGAAATGATCTGCAGCTAACGCCAACAGCACAGGAAATGAAACCCAGATGGCTGCGTGTTTTCCTTATTAGTGCTTTCAACCTCCGAAACAGATATTTCCTCTCCAATGAATACCTGTTCAATGTAAGGAGCCATACCGGGAACTGTTTAGGGCTAGTAATACATAAATATTTCAAACTTTAATTTCAAAACATGGGCTAAAACACTGAATTTCATTAGGGATTCTTAAATATCACAGTAAGTAATCTTTGACAATTACTCTATAACTGCATTGAAGTTCTAAAAAGTAATTTATAATTCATTTCAAAACTTATAATTTCCCCTGTAACAACCTACTAGAGGTTGTTGGTGTTTGGAAGTTCGAGAGAAGATCATCCATAACAAGTGTGATGACTCTGCTCTACTCTATTTTGCCGATAGCTTAAAAATACTCATGACTCAAGTTCAGCACAGTCTGTTGTGACTAATATCTATTTATTTCTCACAACTTCCTTTTACATGCACATCTGGATTGCTGGGCATGCGTAGTTCAGGCATGCGCAGTTGGGCTTGCGCAAACAACAAGTTTAAACCTGAAATTTATTTATCCCTTCACTTAATAGACACAACTAAAGGTAGGAAATGCACTTAGTAAATAAATAATAGGAAGAGCAACCGCACGGCTTTAGGCTACTAACATACAAGTATAATTTACTCCACTTACTCTTGGAACACTCTAGATTTCTACGCTAGAATTCACTGTAAATATCTTTTTTAATTATACGATCTCGAGTCGTATATCTAGTTTACAATTTTTCGCACTTTTAATCTCTAATTAACAACTATTGACCATCCAACAACTATCCGTCGACTAACACCACGAACCTAAATGCCAACGCTTAAATAGAGCAACTCATTTAAATAAATCAAGTCTTCTTCTTCAGGAAAAAGTTTTCAACAAATCTTACAGTGAAAAAGAATAATTTTACTCCAAGAGGACTAATAGAAGGTTCACGGATAGACCCGTTACACCCCGGTGAATATATATGAAGTTTAATCTACAAGTAAAGAAAAAAGGAGATACAGTTTTCATAAAGGCCTATACTAGAATTATTATAAAGAAATAATTAATAAAAAACAGGACTTTTTTTCATAAAAAGGAATGATAAATCCACTTTTTAAAGTATAGGTAAGATGATACTTTTTGGCTAATGGGTACTAAAATAAATATTGGATATTGTAATATTTGTATATTTTCAATCACACTAATTGTTGCGAACAGAAAATGTCCGAATACTTTTATGAATTTATTTCACTTATTTTTTAAATAAATAATTTTATGTTTAAAAGAGTTTATAACAGTTTTTTATTATTATTGTATTATAAAATGAGAAGATAGTGATCTTCGCTGAAAGAAAATAAAAGTAATCAAATATTATACCACAGAAATTTTAAAAAAACTTCATTCAAAATTCAAAACTACACACAATTTCAAAAACCATTACTTCTTTAGAACTCGATAAATTACGTAACTTCAAGCTTCTCAACTCCACAAAAATGACATCTAAACGCAAATTGTTTTTCTCTAACAAAAATATAAATTTGAGGAAACTTAAAACGAATGGAAAAAAATTAGTGTGTGCCATTTTAAATTTCCCACTGGTTCCATCTTTCAGCATTTCCAAAAGCGAGGTGAACTTTGGAAAAGCTCTCAACACATTCGAGAATTTAATTTAAATCTGATTTTCATTAAATCCCTGCTTGCTTCGGAGAAAACACTGAAAACAGCTGCAACTCATTTAAAATTCAAATTCTATTGAATTCCAGTGGCGGGATTTATTATTAAATAGCATCTTTTCACCATATTGAGCACAATAAACGTTTTTATCAAAGAAAATATATGTTCTTTTCGCATGTTCTACTGTGAAATATAATTCTTTCTGGAGGGATCATAATTTAATTATGGCTTATTCCTGAAGTTCACAATAAATGGTTTAGTCACCGATAAATATAAGTGTTTCAGAGACAGTTTGTTACAGATAAAATATATCTACTTTTCAGAATACATTTTTTAAAAAAATGTTCTGATTTTTTTATATGTATTGTTGCAGATTTGCTTGGGGGAGGGGGGGAGAGCAGCTACCGACACCAAATAGTTAAATGATAACAGATTTATTAATGAACAAGGGTGAACAGATTACTACATCAGGGATTTCGAAATATTTTCCCATCACGCCAATGTGTAACATTTAACTTGTATTAGCCACACTACACGGTGAGTCTTTAACAGCATCAGAATGAAACATTTGCACAATACTGTAACGTAGATCAGGGTTTTCGAGAATTTTATCCAATCAGTCGCAAAGAGCAAAACAGTTCTTCAGGAACGATGGAAATTTATTGTCGAAAACCAATCGTTGAAATACAGCAGCTATATTCCTAAAAGGGTCGCCAAGTCGACAAAAGGGTCGCCAAATCACCAAAAGGGTCGCCAAAGACGACCAGTTTCCATTAAATCGCCATTATAATGTAAGTTGATGGCGATTATTACAAGTTTAATATAAAATTTAACATAGAGTAATTTAAACGTTTTTCACATCCAGATATAAATTATTTACACTATTTTAAGTATTCTTAACATAAAATTCGTAACAATACACATTCTCTTGTAGTAACTCCAAAATAAATTACGGAATACGATATATAAATGGGGTCGGCAACCTATGGAACGCGTGCCAGATGTGACACACGATACAATTCCCAGTGGCACTCTGCACAGCTCTGAAAAATTTTAACGGATACAATTATAATGGACCTTATATGACGAACATCTTCAGAATGATGGACATTGACGGAATAACGAAACAATTCTGAAAGATAACTCAAAAAATAAATGTACACCTATTTTGTAAAATTTTAAATGCTATTGCTGAAAAGATTTAAATTTTTTGTAGAGAGAAAAGGGTATGTGTACTTTTTCCTTTCTGCTTTTGGCTCTACACATCTAAGTAAAAAACTCTTTCCTTATACGAAAAATATTTCGAATCCGCAATGAAATTGTTTAACAACTAAATGCTCAGAATCGTCTCAAATTGAAAGTCACAAATTATACCTTTGGTTTTGCGATATGAAAACAAAATGTTGCAAGCACTAGGTTAGTATTAAAGTTTTAATTCATCTTTTTATTAAACTATAATAAAGGGAAATACTTATATTTTATGTCATCTATTTCTTATTTTTAATAAATATATTTAAAAATACATAATATATGTACAACATCAATTTTTTTGTTATTGAAGAAATAGTTATATCTTATGCTATTTATTTTTTTATGTTATGAAATACCTTTAAAGGATGCAAAATTAATATATAATGAAACTGTAAATCTATATTATTGACCTCTATTCTCTAACTCTACATGCATTTTTGCGGGTATCGAATTGTTTCCACACTGGCCTACTGTATGGCACGCTGAATCATACTGAAATATTGATTTGGCATGCCACAGTTAAAAGGTTGCCGACCCCTGATGAAAAATATAAAAATATAATAATATCCATGCGAATATTATTCTACCCTCTAAAGCCGGGGTGGGCATTACGTCGGTCGCGATCGACCGGTGGACCACCAAGACATTTTGGGGGGGACCTCTTAAAAATTGTACCTGTTAGTAATTATACACGGTAAATTCAAGATTGGTTGACAGTACGCAGGCTAAGCCTTCTACCGACTATAACAACAAAAACTAACTTTAAATAAAAATGTTTTGATTTTTTAATGTATTGTGAATTCTTTCAGAATAAATGTAGCGTTTGAAATAATTATATTTGGGGCTTTTATTATTAAGTTTGTATCTTGCGTTTTGCTTTAAACGCGGTTTTGCAAGTGTTGGTCTTTTATTTTAGCTCTGTATAGGTATATATATAAGTATACATATTCCGTAGTTATTATTAAGTTATAATAATAGCATTTTCCTTGCCTCACCACTCCTATGACATTGGGCAGTAGCGTATGCAAGAATTTTTAAAGGGAAGGAGGTTGAGGGTTGAAGGTCTACCATTCTCGTATCATACCCCAACCAAACATATTTTTTTTTTATTTTCTGTCGATTGTCGGGAACAAAAAAACAGAAAAAATAATTTACTGAATAAATAATTAACATTAACAAATAAAAAAAAATTACTAATATCAAATACTTAATTACATTTTACATACTATATACATGGGACTATAACGAATCGGAAAAAATGAAGGGTTATGAGGGATGGTCCGGACCCGTGGACCCCTCCCCCACCCTTGTGTGCGCCGCTGACACTGGGTGGACCGCAACTCCTTGAAAAAATTAAAAATAGCCCTCACCCTGGAAAAGTCTGCCCACCCCTGCGCTAAAGAAAGGGTGTGAAAATCTTTCTACTGTTAATATGGGAGGAGTCAAAGGGTGGTTACGGGGTTACATATAATATAAAATTGTTTAAGTAAAAATTTTAAATTGTTGGAAAAAATTTTTATTTTTTAACTGAATTCGACAATAAATATTGATTATTTCAGTATAACTAACTGAACTAATCAGAGCAGCAATAGACAGTATTTAATTATATGAAAACTATTAACACATGGACAAGAGAAAATGTTAAACATTTTATTCTAAATATTTTTCAGTAAAAATTAATATGATTAGTAATAAAAATCAGTAGCATTAACACCATCAGAACTGCTGTGTTAGATCTTCTAAGAAAATAACAAAATTTATTTTTACAACTCTCCTCTTTCTCTCCATCCGCTATAGTATAACTTTATATTTCTCTACACACACACACACACACCCCTCAAATATATAAATTTTAGCAACTATACTACATTCTCTGAATAGTAAAAAATTAGCTCCATTCATAGAACACTCCCCATCCCTGGTGGGATTCGAACCCACGACCTTTGGATTAGAAGTCCAACGCGCTATCCACTGCGCTACAGGGACTACGATTAGGTATTGAAGTCAGATTACAATACAAATATATTAATGCCTTATCGAATAATTATGACGTAAAGAAACATGTTCTTACTTAAAACGAACAGGTGCCATTTATGAGATTTGTATTTAATGCCTTTAGCACGAATTATTTACATGCCTCGTTGAACATTGAATCTAATTATGTTATTTGTATCCATGCTCTTACTGTTTAGAGCTTTATTTCTTATTTTTCCCGAGTTGTTTTTTTTTCTAAGGGAGAATAGTATATTCCTGACTTTCAGAATTATTCTTTTCTGGTTACTAAAAATAAATTATATACAGTAAAACCTGTTTTTGTGTGGTAGATAGGGACCGCATAAAAAGAAACCGCACTAGAAAAATGTTTGAAAGTCTCACACATAAATACTTACATATAACAAACAACTTTGTAGACGTACTATCAAAATAAAATTTTTATGCGGCGGAGGGGCACCGCATAAAAGAAAGTCGCACTTAGAAAATACGTCAATTGTTCACGAAATTTATGAAAAAGTGCTTCCAAATAAAATAATTAATCTACGCATGTAAACATTTTTAAAACGGTTAATTTCTCATTGTAAGAATGCAAAAGTTTTCAAAATGCACATACTAATTCCCTGCTACTCGTCTAAGTAAGTAATAAGTACGCATCTTCCTGTGATGAATTGGTTCAAAATCACTGTCGTCACTTGAAGATACAATCTCAACTGATTTATTTTTGTTGTTGTTGTTGTTTCTTATCCCAGATGGTGTAGCTGAGCTACACCATCTCCATAAAACAAAATTCTCCAAAAAATCCAGAAATAAGATAGGATTTCCTAAAACTTCGTCATATGAAAAACTCAAACAATTCAGAATATGACTGGGAGAGGCCTGATCAGCCTCGCACCTAGGACATTCTGGGAAGACTTTCCAGCCCTGTTTAAAAGTCAGAGACTTGATGTGGCCACTAAAAAAGCGCGACAGAGCCATCTGCTGATACCTAGGAATATTAAGTTGGTGGCACCAACGAGGTTTTTTCCCAAAATACCAAGGGTGAGCAGGGGGTATTCTCCAAAATGCATTCAATTCTAACCTTTTAATAGAGGAGAGTTCAGCAAAAGTTAGACAAGTTTCACCCAGCATAGTGTCAGCAGTGGCAGACTTGGCCAAACTATCAACTATCTTGTTACTATTCAATCCAATATGGGAGGGGACCCATTGAAAGTATATACTGTGTCTAGTTTTTTATTTTTTGTTATCTTGAAGTAAGTGATAAGTTTTTGCAACGACGGTTGGTTGGTCAGTTGCTTGTAAATGTCACGATTATCAGATATGCACAGTTGAAGCTCTTTTTGGACCTTCAAATTCCTTAGGAACTGGTATCTATTTTAAGAAAATGCTTTTTCGATTTTGTAAAAACCTGGATCCCAGCATATATTTTATCCACTCTCAAATATTCCGGTACTTCTTGTCCGTCTTCATAATTTATCAATACTTTGCTATCAATAATTGCTTCAAGACGCTAGCAACAATCAAGCGCGTGTTGCTAGCGTGTTGAGAGAAAGCAATAGAACGTGCATTGTGGGTGATTGTTTATAACAAATTAACAGAGCGTCTTGAAGTGTATATACGTACATTGATAGAAAACATTTCAGTGGAGCCAAAACTGTTGAAATTCATATACCGCATAAAAAAGATCGCATAAAAACAGGTTCTACTGTACACACACACAATGGTCTTTCTTTCTGATGGAATCAAGTTTAATTTTATAAAATAGGCTTAAAAAATCCCTGATTTATTTCACATTATTTCGAACTGACAACAGTCATGAACATTTGTAAGCGAATCAACTTTGAATTTTTTTTATATTTATAATTCCTGCTATATTCATAACAAAAGCTTTTGTATTATATAATTATATAAATGGCGAAATTCATGTCTTTATTTTAAGAATGTTCCAGTTAAATAACTAACATACACTACATCACACACGAGTCAAATAGCAAAGGAAAATATTATTCAAAAAGTAGAGAATAATCAATTATCGGAATATTCAACATTCCCTATAATTCTCTATTTACAGGAAATTATATTTAATTCCCTATTCATAGGGAAATATTGTTCTGATAATTCCCGCTAAATATTCCCTATTTATCTTACAGCAAATGGTAAATGAAATAAATTATAGTTTAAAAAAACACGCTTTTATAGTTATAATAACTGTCATCTTTGTACTACATTTTTGCTCTAACTCTGCATTTCGGAATAGAACTAGTAAGAAATAATAACAATTGATATCGAGCACCCCATGCTTTTACCACAATGTCATTAATTTTCTGGTTAATCATTTTATTCTTATATTAAGAATTAATTTTTTGGTTTTTTGTTTGAATAACTATAAAAGGGTGTTTTTTAGTTTTTTTAACTATGTGACGGATCTATACGCGTCCTTTCACTAACTACTTGGGGATTCCTTTAGGGCCAGCATTCTTTCAACCAACTTTCTCCGAGGACAGGAAAACGTGATTATGCAAATTAAGTTTAATATATATATATCCTGTATTCGCGAGTTTTGATTGTTAGTGAAGTGAGGATACATTGGATGTGAAGTGAATAGATGAGAAGTAAGCAAATCGACAGTAATACGTATACCTAAGCAGTGTACAACGCATGAAGTTGGAATCTTGAAGCAGTGCTAAAGTCAACTATTGGAGAAGTGTTTAAGGCCACGTCTAAACGTTAAGAAATTGCAAGAGTTCAGGTACTGTGATCCTATTTTAAGTAGAAGTTAGAGAGTTAAATTATTAGCACACATCCAAAATAAAAACAAGCTTTGTATAAGTTATAGTAGGATTATATTTGAATGAGCGTATATGTTATCCCCACGCTATCTTGTTTCACCTTAGTCCTCTAGTTGATCAAATTTATCTTACTTAGAGTATTATTGTATCTGTGTTGAATATTGAGACAAATAAACAATTGTTCATCATGTCGTCTGATCATTTAGTTCCGCCCACACATCTAGCCGGGTAAGAGGGAAGACAGAATATAAATACCTTACAACTATAATTTATTTTTCACTTTTTGGGGATTCCTTTAGGGACAGCATTCCTTCAACCAACTTTCACCGAAGACAAGAAAACGTGATTATGCAAATTAAGTTTAATATATATATTCTGTATTCGCGAGTTTTAAGAAGTCAGTGAAGTGAGAATCGAAGGTTAGTGAAGTGAGAATCGAAGATTAGTGAAGTGAGGACAGCTCGGATGTGAAGTGAATTAATGAGAAGCTAGCAATCCGGCAGTAGTACGTAAACAGTGTACGACGCGTGAAGTTGGAATCTCGAAGAAGTGATTAAGTCAACTATTAGTGTTCAAAGCCTCGTCGAATAATTCAAGGGATTGCAAGAATTCAGGTGCTGTAATCTTCGTTTAAATAGAAGTTAGAAAGTTAAATCATTAAGAAGCTTCTTAAATCAAGCTTTGTATAAGTTATCGTAAGGATAGATTCTCATGATCGTATATATTGTCCCTACTCTATCTTGTTTCACCTTAGTCCTCTAGTTGATCAAATTTATCTTACTTAGAGTATTATTGTATCTGTGTTGAATATTGAGACAAATAAACAATTGTTCATCATGTCGTCTGATCATTTAGTTCCGCCCACACATCTAGCCGGGTTAGAGGGAAGAAAGAATATAAATACCTTACAACTATAATTTATTTTTCACTTTTTAGTTCAATCTACAATAAAAGCGTGCCAGAAGAACTGGGAAATTATTTATATTAAGGCAAGAAATTACTGACACATCCTCCTCTTTTTCACATAAAGAGCACTTTTTTTTTGTTTCTTGTATTTGTATTAACCTTAAGTGCTTTCGTCTTAGGGTTGCAACAAACTTTTAGTCGCCAAATCTGAAATTAGTCACCAAATCTGGAAATTGAATCTGGAATTATTCACCAAATCAGGAAATGGAAAATCATTAATCCTGATGATCCTGATCAGGACAATGGAACAAAACTATAAAATTATTGTATTGTCATCGGTCCTTGACAAGTGTGAAAAATTTCGAATTAATCTGACCTTTTAAAATGGTTCAAAGATTCCGTTACATACAGGTGGAGCTAATAAAAGCGTGTTAAAAAGATATTGCTTGTGCTGAAGTTTTATGTATTAATGATTTTCATTACTTTTACAATCAATCCATTGACATCATCAGTGTTGTTTTTGCAGTGTTATCTGTGCAAGAAATACAAAATTTATCAAAAAGCTTGATCAGGCGTATTTGAAACGAGGGGCTTATAAGTTTGTATTTTATTTCATAAATTGGTGTAAATAAAAAATAAATTTTTAAAAAAGACTCTCTTGAAAATGTAAAATAATGTCTATTTTTCGTTAAATGTATATAAAGCTTTTAATGCATTTATTTTTAATCGAGAACTAATTAATACAGTAAAAAAGAGATAAGAGAAAAAATTAGGCACTAAACATAAATTCATCGATCTAGAAATTTGGAGCAATGTAAGCAATTAAAAATTTGTAAACATAATAAAATCCCCATTTTAAGGATGCAAGTCCCTAAATGTGAGAGTTATTTCTGTGGTGCACCATCAATTGGCAGTTCGTGGTACGAAAGGAGGTGGGGGAAGATTTTTTCGTCTATCATAGTCATGAAAATTCAAAGTATTTATTGGAGCTATATTGTTATATTTTGTGAACTGTAGGTATTGATCTTTACTTTTATTCTAAAATAGTAAGAAAAAAAGTACTTTAAGCCCCACTATAATTTTTGGTCTCTCAAATTCTCCAATAATAAGGCTTTTAAACTGATATTCATTTGTTTTGGTGCATCGAGCGCGTTGATGTGATGCGAAACAAAATAGCTTGTCCGCGAATCGGTCAGACTGATCGGCTGGGCAAAAAAAAAGGGTGATATGGACTTTGTTAGTGACTCTGATCTTCCAGATTTTTCACGATTAACATGGAAGGAGCTACGATATTTAACTCTTGGGATATATCTGCTTAAGCATTGCCGATCATTCACTCACGAACACCTTAATCAATCCGGGCTGTACTCTCTTTATGTAAATCGAGAAGATTCCTCAGTTGTTCGACTCCAGTTGAGATTACGACACACAAGTTCAAAAGTATATAACATATGGATTAGAAGAGGTATAGGTCATAATCCAAACATTGAGTGGTATTTTCAGTGCAAAGCCGGTTTAACCCGATATCTCAGGCTTACGAAATAAGGCCAATTCATCTAAGCCAATAGAGACGATAGTATCAAAATTATTTTGATATTATCGTCACATTTTTTATTGTATTAATAGAAGTGTAAGAAGTTTTGATCAATAGCATGTCAATAGTATCATATTATTCAATTCATTTGCCCTTTAATTTTATTAATAAAAGAATCCAATAGAATTTTCTATAGTACCAAAATTATTTCGATGTTATCGTCAAATTTTTACAGTACACTCATGGAAAAGAAAATTAGCGCACCAAGAACGAGTCGTCAAAATGAAACGAAATTTTATATACGTAATGACTACTTTGATATAAGTAAATGATTAGAAAATCAAAGAAAAAGGATCACTTATTTCAGAGAAAAAGGTAAAAGAACGGAGGATTTAAAACCCTGTTGAACCTCCTCTAGCGCGAATATGCAGGATGCGATACGATCGAGTATTGAGGCATACAAGTTCTGTATGATGTCTTGAGACATTTCGTTCCATATTTGCTGTGTAACCTTACCACCAGTTCGTTCAAACTCGTGGGATGCCCAACTCGCCGTCCCAAATGATCCCAGATATGCTCTATTAGAGACAAATCTTGGGATCGGGCCGGCCAAGGACGGGTAGTAACAGTGCGGAGACAGTCTTGAGACACCCTTGCCGTGTGAGGCCGAGCATCATCTTGTTGAAAAATGGCTCCTGGGAGCAGTTGCATGAGTGGCAACACATGTGGTGGCAGGATGTCATAAACATACCGCTTAGCTGTCATGGCGCCACGGATCAATACTAGAGGTGACCGTGTATTGTAAGCAATGCCACCCCATACCATCACACCAACTGTGGGAGTGGTGTGACGCTGTAAAGCAAAGGCAGTACTGAGGCGTTCACCACGGGGTCTCCACACACGAACACGATTGTCATCACTGCCGAGATTCAATCTCGATTCGTCACTAAAGACGACCTTCTTTTATTCCACTGCAGTCCAGTTTCCTCGAGCGCGGCACCACCTCAAACGGAGGCATCGATGGGAAGGCGTCAAGGGCAGCACACGTAATTGGCGCCGCGATCCCAAATGACCTTCAGCCAGGCGCCTTCGAATGGTTTGAGAAGACACAGGGAAGGTGCTACCTGTGCCTGGATGGCGGCCGATGAAGCAGTTGGCTGTACGCGCGCATTTCTTACGGTGTAGCGGTCTTGTCGACGACTGGTCTTTCGGGAGCGTCCTGAGCCTGGTCTTCGTGTAAACGACATCTCTCGGATCCACAGGTCCCAACAACTCCTCACAACACAATCAGAGTGGCCTAATTGCCCAGCTATTCGCTCTACCCGACCACCTAGCTTCCATCCTGCCGAAAATTCTCTCTCTCTGAAACTGCGACAGATGCTCATATTGTCTACAAAAACGGCGTAGTGGCATGTCTACCTCAGCCCTTCCTTTGTAAACGATTCAACACACTCAAACAAGCTTTGATTACATGTTTTATACTCCACGGAGAATGACGTTAAACACCCTCTACCGACTGTACGTAATGCGCAATCATGCTGAAATTCTAATCATTTGCATATCTCCCCGACATGTACCTCCATGCCAAGTTTCGCTACGATCCCGCAATTGTTTCTTGGTGCGCTATTTTTTTTTTGTCTATGAGTGTATTAATAGAAGTGTAAAAAAATGTTTTGCCAACTTATATTCATTAATATTAAGAAGTGGTGTCGCGTGGATCCTCCTCATCGTGGTTGAGGTTTAGATCGTTAAGATTCCTGGAGGATCCGAACGCAGTTGTGTTTGAGAAGTCATTCAATCAGACTCGAAAGGATAACCAACAGATATTCGCAATAATTCCCTTTTATTTATTTAAGCGTTAGTACTAAGTAGGCAATAAGACAAGACAAAATAAACAATAAGAAATATCGGTTACATATCTTAAAAGAGATTCAACCTCTGAAACTCGAAAAAGAGAAATCCTCTAATATATTCTAATGGTGACTATAGTTCAGGAATAATTAAAAAAAACTCTTTAGTGAGGCGATATTGTTCAAAAAGCAACAACTATTTTCTAGCTCACTGGTTATTTATTTTATTTAGTAGTCACGTTAATTTGCCGGGTTAAGTTGTTCAAGCTCAAAGTGCCGATTCGGATTGGAAAAACCGAGAGTTAAAAAAGATAGACCTCACGGATAGCCTATTGTTATAGTAGTTTGTAGTGAAAATTGACGAGTGAATTGTATGTACCTTTCAAATCTGAAGAAAAGAGTTTTAATCTGGAATAAATTTATTGGAATGACAACGATATTGACTTAAGGAAAAAAAGGGATTTATCTTGTCAAATTTCCTCTTGAAGAACCCTTACTATTTAACAATATTTGCGCTATTGTCTTTTATCACTTTTCAAATTGCACATTAAAAATTAAATTCAAAACATAATAGAGAAAAATTTAGAAATTTGGAATATTTAATTATCTGGTACTTTTTTTGTTTCGCTGGCGAGGCGATTAAGTTGAGAAAATTGATACAACCGGTGCCAAACGGAATATTCTCGATGGTGATGGGAGGCTGACCGACAATTTAGCTGGCCCCCAAATAATCAGTTATTTGTATACCCCCCTTGTTTACAGGATGTTGTTTAAATTCCTCGGCTGGGACCAGCACGGTGTGTCACGGGGTTTGTCAACGGTCATGCTGGTGAACGGACCCATAAATTGAATTTAAAGATGCAACTTTTGTAACTTTGCGCTTGGTAATTGACCAATGACGCGGTCGGGGAAAGAGAGCGCGCAAGCACAAGGGGTGGAATTTGCCCTCACTTAAAAACAGGCGCTGAGCGAATTTACAGCAGATTCTCTCTTACATCACTTCTAGACTATTTTCCAAATTTTAGGAAAAACTTAGTTCATTGTCCGGTGGACAATGCCAGCCCCCATCACCTCGAATCCGTTTCAGATAAGTGAAACTCTTATTGTTTGTACATAGTTCTTATTCTTCCATTTTAATAGTGTTAATCTAAATTTCGTAATGTGTTTTAAATTGTAATAAACTAATTTAATTTAATTTTAAAGCGAGTAATGTCATTAGTTTTGTGTTATCTCAATAACTCATTTTAAGTACTAGCCACTATCATGTGATGCGGACTAACCTGGGTAGTTGTTAAGACGTTAGTTTGAAGTAAAATTAGTTAGCGCCGCATCAATGGTAACTTTTTGCCACTGCATTTTCAGAACAAGGCGTGGTCTTTTCTTATCAGTAACATCTTTTATATAATTCATCAAAAATAGATGAAAAACCAATGAGAACTAATATATATCAATACTTTCATGTTTATATTATGCGTTGCCGCCGGGGGGGGGGGGGGCGGGGGTTCCGGACACCCCCCAAAGCCCCTGAGTTTTTTTCGATTGATGCTAATCCTACATATATATAAAGTGAAATTTAATTAAGTACTTGTAATTAAAAATTTATTTTATTAATTAATACTAATTATTAATTCAATAATTTATTTTTACTGTTTTTTGTTAACAAAATCGACAAAATCATAAGAATCAATTGGTGTTGTCTTGAGGTATGATACGAGTTGGGGGACTTTTGACTACGAACTCCCTCCTTGAAAAAATTTTGTGCATGCACTGGTTGTCACCAATAGTACTAACCTGGCTAGATTTGCTCAGGCAAAACAGAAAAGTACCAATTATCCTTTATAATTTGTTGTTAAATTTTTAAAAAAATATCGCATTTTTTACTTTGTTTATGATTATACTGGAGGTGTAGTTTTTAATAATAACCCCTTTTTTTCAGATATTGGCATTACTTACTCATAAAAAAAAATTTATCCTAATAAAAACACGCCTAAAGAAAAACATAGATAAAGGGAACCTGAAGTAAATATTTTCCTAAACAAGCAAAGCAGCTAAAAGGAGTTTTCTTTTGTCTAGAATGGTGAATTGGGAATACGATAAACTATAGAATTTCAAATGAAATAAATATCTGGTTTGAATATATTCATAAACATTGATGCTGAAAATACATTATTCAAACACTGAATCTTTTGGTTACAAAATGTAAATGTCAAAACTACAAATGCAAATACTTTGTTTTCACAACTCTGCATTGTCACAAATTCTCTAACTATAACTTTTCTGTATAAATGAATGATTTAATATACAAATTGTGTACGATTTCCTTCTTACTTAAAAACACACATTTTTTTATCTGTTATTCAATGAAGTTGGTTGTACAGTATATTTTCATCAGAAATCTTTAAGTGTATTTCATTTTTTTTCTTTATCAAGCGTGAATTAAAATCAAACTAAACTTACAAAAAATATTTAGTCACTTTCAACATTTAGTAAAACCTTACTCAAATTGCTTGAAATTTTCTTAAAATAATAGACAAAGAAAATATTACCTATATCTGCTAAACCAGTTTAATTCATCCAAACTATTCTAAAAAAAAATTAATGCACAATATTTCCCGTTTTATAATCATAAATTACAACGTAGACATGTTTTAGCTCCTAAGTCTCTAAAACAAGGAATTATACCAAAATACCACATTACGCTAGGCATTGAATAAACAACGCTAAAAGCCTTATCACATGTACACGTTTGAAGCAATTTTCCACCCAATTCCGAACAATTACTACTAGTTGCCATTGAAACGGCCGAATAACTTTCAGCCAGTAAGCTGAAAAAGTTGCTCTACATAAAAGTTGCTTGAAATTCCAATGGGGTTCTTCGGCACCCTACATCATAAACAAGATGGCGGCTTAGGTTTCATCAAACGCATCAGATATGGCGTATAATATTTTAATGGTGTATAATATTTTAATGGCATGTAATATTTTAAATAGAATGGTGCTCCATTTCTGCTTACGCCCATCAACAAAAGCACGAGCGAAATAAAAGAAATAATATTAGATGTTCATTTTCCGAAGCAGAAAAATCGGCGAGTAATTTTTCAATGTGGAGATAGAGCGCGGCTGACGTCAGAGCATATCATTTTGTTTACGGTAACCCTTCACCCTCAGCTGCTTGAAAAATTTTCCTAAACGGTTCCCGAATTTTGAATAACTTTCTGGTCATTCTTCTTTGTTGTATTTCCAATGCCACGTAGGGTATTACGCTAGACCCCAAAACTATTTTAAAACTTGTTTCTCTGCTGTTTTTATATTACTAAAATATCGTATCGTAAGGCAATTTTTGTTCCAAATAATTAGTTGGAAAAAGATTTCGTGAATGATAAATTGATTCTACTAAGCTGACGTTCAATTTATTTATTTATTTTGCTTCAGAATTTTATTAAAAATAATCCCGTATAGACAAAAAAATCTTATTATTTATCTGTAGTTAATAAAAAATTTATCTAAACTTCACTATTACAAAGTACGTTATATTGGTAGGATAACATTTATCTAAATCAGTGATTTCCAAAGTGGTCTATATCGGCCACCAGGGATCTATGACGACCTGCAAGGGGTCCACGTCAAAAAATAATTTGGGGGTTCTTGAAACGTAAATGGGGGTCCACGATAGTAACTCTCACTAAACCAGATCGTGACTTAAATTTTAAAACAAAATTTAATCAAATGAAAACCAGATTTTACCTACTTAACAGATTTGTTTACTAAACTTAATTAGGTTAATTTGCCGTTATAAGGTAACAGCATAAATTTTATTTTAAAAAACAAGGACCACTATTTCAGCGTTTCTTGTCATAACTAATCTAAATGAGTATTATATTTGATGTAGCAAATTTTCCTAGTATCTCAATTGACCACAGACAATCTGCCAAAAAAATACTTTTAAACTACGTTCACACACGCACACCATTTAAATGCTCTTTATTCAGATTTTGAAAATAGGTTTGAGAATGCTTCGACTATGGTAATTACCACAGTAAGCAATGAATTCATAGGGTCACATTGAAAAAAAATGTCATATTACAAGAGAAACTAATAGGAATAGGCAGTAACGAAGATATCAAAGTAAAGTTTAAAAACCCATGTCACAGCAATTTTGTCTTTATAAAGACACACCTGTTATTTATCCCGAATTATGGAGTGATGTCAGAAAGTTCTTAATTGTTCTTCCTAGTGAGAAGAAGTTTCAACGTGGTTGCCATTCTCCAAATTAAAAATAAATAAATAAAAAGGAAGAAAAAGAATAACCGAAAAGATTTAGGGTTAAACCTGATAAGACTGTTCCCATATGTCGAAATTTTTTTATTGAAGCACCAGATTCATCCCATCCATAATAAACATTTCACTGTTGATCAGTTATTTTATATATTAATTAAATTTTAATTTAACTAACATGTGTTTTTTCTTAAAATTTTTAAACGCTATACTTCACTACAGTTAGAAATTTAAATCTTTTAAAGTAAGTAGCTCTATACCAGCTGTCAAAAAGTTATTTAAGTTGATAAATTTACTCAAATTCAATATTAGAGAGAGAGGTAAGCAGGGATCTACCCCAAAATGAAAAACATGGCAAGGAGTCTATGAGACAAAAAATTTGGAAACCTCTGATCTGAATAATATTTTTAGAAGTCTAAGAAAAACGATTTATAAAAACCATCGTTCAATATTCTTGTCTTAAATTTTTTGAGTAAGCTTATAATAAGAAGATAAAGTGTACCAAAAAAATTGAACCTAAAAGTGTCAATAAATTATATTTCAAAAAATTCCCCCGAAAGAAAATGAGTTTATTTATAAAAATCACTCAAGTGAAAACTGTATATGTTATTGTGCAGTAAGTTTTATGATAAATTTCCTTGTGTAAAAAGATTAAAATAAATGTAGATATTCCATAAATACAAACTTTTAATTTTATTCAAAAAAAGGAAACTAATCACTGATTAAGTGAGGAAATTATTGACCTACCAATAAATTGCTATTAGAACAATTGAGCTACTGATTAAAGCATTTAAAATGCCAAAATTACAAAAGCATGCAGTTATTACAATCAATTGAAACAATCTTTGAAAGAGTATTAATTTAAAAAGCGTTATCTATTTATGATTAAAGTAGTCTAAAATATATACACCACTCACAAGAATTCATAGCCATTTATCCTCTTTAGAAGCATAATAAAAAACCTTATTCCGATTCTTTTCTTGCACTTTTATCCTACGCAATTTATTTAATTGTTCACTTCTCTTCGAAATAAAACTTTTCTTCGATGAAAAGAATGTACGCTCTTCTACATTGTTTTCAAAAAGGTATAATACACAATAGTTTACTTATAAATTCTTTTTGAAGCACTAACAGACAGATTTCTTTTGAGGTGTTTTGAAAAGAGAATGAGTGTGTGTTCTGAGTTTTCTCTCTCTCTCTCTCTCTCTCTTTCTCAGTCTTTCAGCTTCCCTCCATTTTGTACTGACATAACATGACTTCCCTTCGTGCATTTTTGTATTTTCCATTTAAGTTAAAGATGGCGTCGCGAAATATCTTGGAGCGTTTTGCTAAGAAATAAATATAAACCTAACTATGTGTATCCGGATTATTCAAATTGTCATTGATTCCTTTCAAAGAAAATCTTTGTGTTTAGTTTCCAGTTGTCTGTAGAACGAAAAAATGGCTACAATTGTTGCATCTTAGGGATATTGGTTTTACTATACTGTTCGAATTAATTGAGACAAACTTGTTTTTCTAGAGTTGGTATGTGATTACTGGTTATGTTCTGAACCACCTCAAACCCGTTATATCTGCCTTTAGGTAGAGGGACAGATCGACTTTGGCTATAATTTATTAATTTTAATGTATCAGGAACTCAGTTTTAAGCCTTTCAGCAGTAGCTAGTAATTTCAATTTTGTGTTCGGTGTTAAGACGTGTTACTTTTACTTGTTCAAAGATGGATATTACTCCGAGGAACCGTTTTAAAATAAATCGCTTTCAATGAACCCACTTCTATGACTGTGAGAGATATAACTGTGGCAGTTGGTGTGATCGAATTAAGTGTTTTAAGAACATTTCAAAATTTTGGATCGTCGTCTCCAAAAAGAAAAGAAAAATGGGGGTGTAAGTGGAAAACTACTGCAAGAATTTATAAAATTTTAAAAAGAAGCAGCAAAACAAACCCAAGAAAGGCAAGCATAGACCTTTCAAGGAATTTATTGAATAATAGTGTTGAAGTGAGTACCTCAACTGCGCGAAAAGGCTTCTGGAAAGTAGCCTTAAGGCAACAAGATTGAGGAAAAAGCTATTTCTAACTCAGAAAATGATGAAGAAACATAAGCATGGGTCACAAAAAATACCGATCCTGGACTGTTAACGACTAGAAGAGGGTGGTTTTGAGTAATGAAACATTTATTTGTACAGGGATACATATCAAGTGTAGTTAAGCGAAGTGAAGTTGAAACGTTGTTACCAGATCATATCCAATTGATTATAAAACACCCTTCTAAGCAGAGAGAGAGAGATGCTTGGGTTTTTTCACAACAAAGGGCCCTGGAAGCTTAGTCCTCTTAAATATATGATGAATTCTGTCAGATATATAGAAATATTATGCAGTAGGATTGTTCGATTCATGGAAAAATTTCAACATGACTTGGCCTCTGATGACAATTCCAAATTGGTCCATACTTTTACCCAGAAAATAAAATAAAAGTGCTCTGAATAGAAGGTACACGATTGGATTCAACTTTCAGAGAGGCATGTAAATAAATCGTGCTAAAGGCATTAAGTAATACCCTCATAAATGACACCTATTTACGTTTTAAAAAAACACCGTTTTCTACGTCAGATATATTTGAAGATATTACTGTATTTCATTTGTATACTGAGTTTACAAAGCGATCGTCGTCCCTGTAGCGCAGTGGATAGCGCGTTGGACTTCTAATCCAAAGGCCTTGGGTTCGAATCCCACCAGGGATGAAGATTGTATAGTGTTGATTTTTTTTTAATTCAATTCCAAGAAAGCCTCATAATTGTAATTAATTATAGTTTAAAAACTAAAAAACACACGCTTTTATAATTAATCAAACTAAAAAGTAAAAATAATTCTTAATATAAATAAAATTATTAACGAGCTAATGTCATTGTGGTAAAAGCGTGGGGTGTTCGATATCAATTGCTATAAATTCTTACTAGCTCTATTTCGAAATGCAGACTGTAAAAAAAGCCATTGGCATCTTATGAGTGCGTCGATAAACTAGACCAGATAAACTAGACTTAATCAGATTCTCTGGTTATAAATTTCGATCCGCCAGTGCCAAGGAGATCTGTAGATATTCTGCACCCAGGGTCTGGAATGAGCTTAAATCAACACTGTAGAACATCAGTTCTTAAACTTTCGATCGCTGCCCCCTCCACCCCGGCTTTATGTATCAGCCAGACATCGCAGACCCCCAAGATTTTGAACAGCCTTCCCTAACTCCCAACACGTGGTTGAGTCATTTAAAGCAGAAATTCCAGGGCAGCGGACCGGTACCGTTCCGCCCAAAGAACATTAAATTGTTTCTATTTTATTTACTGCGGTGTATTTCTCTCGGTTCTATGCGTTTTTCCATGGAAATCACACTTTATATTCATATTTTGTTGAGCTGTATTTTATTCTAAAGGTATATTTAAACACTATTAAATAAAAATTATTAAATTTAAAAATATACATATAAAATATTAACAATCAACAGCCTTTCCCCTCAGCGGGCTGCGGCAAAATTATTAAGTGCTGATAAAAAGGTCAGGGAACACTGATTTAAAGGTTCCCCAGTAATTCTAAGATTGCCCTTGCCCTTATCCTTGGTCATGTTCCTACTATTTTTTTGAAAATATTACCTGTGTAGAAAAGGTTATGTAGTTGCAAATAATAAGAAAACTGAATATTCTTGATAGATATACATGTTCTAGTAGAGTTCACAAACACTGCCAAGGTCATTTTATTACATTCCAAGCTCTTCGGAATAGTTTTACAGATAGTAGCGCAAGGAAAATAATAGTATTTCGGAAAGACGTATATATACGTCCGGGGTGCTCAACTCCCCGGTTGAGCGAGACGGATACATATGTCGGTGCCATTTAAGGGGTTAAATGTATAAAAATAATGTTTCATTCATTTTCTGAATGAATTACAATTGAAATTCATTCTAAATAGATAAATTATTGCCTTTTGGACATTCGTAAAAACTTTGGCGCACACTATAAACGCTAGCAACACTGTCGAGAAATGAACTGAAATCTCTTTCTATTTACCTGGAAATACTATTTTATATATCACACAAATAACTCATTATGATAACTAAATACTTACCTCACTTGAATGTAAAATCATTTTCCGTCACATATCAATAATCTAGTTGTTACAGATTTAGATTCGACTTTTGTTTCAAAATGTAAAATTTTGCTTGCACCAGATTTGAAATTTAACTGCATTTAAAGGATTATATAAATGACTAACTAATTATATAATAACGCAGTTTTAAATTGTGTTGTGTTTATTAATTAATTTATGCAAAAACCTTTAACAATTTGATAAATTGTTTAAAATAGCTCAATAGCCCCTGATCCTCATTAAAAGTACAATTTAATGCATTAACGAATTAACTGGTTATCCCGTACACCGTACGGGTTACCGAAAACTAGCCACAACCGGTTTGCCGTTCGCTGTATATATAAGTGCACTGATTTTTTCTTCTTTCTGCGTTTGATTTGTACATATTTTTAATTCTTATAGTGGCATTATTCGTGCTAGTGATTTTAAGCGATGCAGTTTGCCCATGGTACTGAAATACATACTTCTGATCCGGGTTTTTATTTGTGGTGAAGACGGGAGTTTTCATTGAAAGTAGGGATTTAGATTCTTGAAAATATTCGATAAAGAATAGGGATTGGCAAAGCAATATGCAATTTTGTTGCTTGAAAAGACATGATAATGGAAAGATAATCCGAAAAAGACGATATTAGCTCTGACCCCATTGAAATATAAGGCTTTGCTCCAAACTGTGTGTGCATGTATATATATATATATATATATATATATATATATATATATATATGCATACACACACAAAATCCTCAACCATTTGAAAAAGTGGTAAAAACAGGATTTTTTTTTTTTTTTTTTTTTTTTTTTTTTTGTAAATTTGAGAGAATGTTTTTAAGATATATGAAATATTCTGCAAAGCATGTGCAGAGTGTACTTATAAAAAGCAAGCATTAAAAACTTTTGTGTTCCACAATTATAAAAAAAAACTAGTGTATAAACATTAAAATTGAAAATTAAAGTAAAATTCTTCCATTTTTGCATTCTGTTAAGTATCATGCTTAGTTATATGCAATAAAATATGTGCCTTTTTTTAATCATTTCGGGCAAAAAAAATGACAAGGCGTTAATTTAGCTAAAATTTATGTAGCATTTGATGGACTTATTGCAACATAAAATTCGTAAACAAGACGTAATATCAAAAATCATCGCAACTTACAATGAAAGAAGAATGGACAAAAAATTATATAAAATAATATATTCAAATAACTCATTTCCATGTCAAAGAGATTGAAAAAAACATTGCAAATTCAAAGCTTCCTTATAGCTGATATTATTGCTCTGAAATAAAACATACTTAAAATACACTGTGTGCATAGTACAAAAAGAATTTACCATTCAAATCTTTTTCTGTGCCGTTTCATTGTGTTATTTCTTGAATTACTTAAACAATAAGAGTGTAAAGAATAAATAACTGTATTTTTTTATAATTCTCCAACAGAAACATTTTTAACTGTGTATAAATATCATTTCAATTTTACCTTCACGTATTTTGTTTTCATTTGGTAATATGAACATAATTGAAATTAGGAAAAAAAGGAATTCTGAATTAAAAGGATATAATCGTTACATTTTGAATTAAATATTTACTATGTAAATTCAGTTCAATCCCACACTATGTGTAAAAACTCCTACACGAAAATATATTCTGCGAAACTGAAATATTTCTTTTTCTGTTCACTATGTGTTATGTTCGCTCCGACTGAAATGAAAATATTCAATATGTATTTTTAACTGAATAGAATTTGACTATGGATAATAACGTGAAAGTGTTTTAAAAATAGAGCGCATGCATAAAAATATTTTAAGGCTTCTACTAAATTTTGAATGAGTTGTGGTCTGTCATAACCAAAATATACTCAAAAACATCTCTCTGAAAATCAAAATAAATGGGGAAAAATTCACTTCTTCTCATAAAAGATTCAAACGTGGATGTTATTTTTAAATATTTCCTTAGGTAAAGTGTCAAATTTTACAGAAAATGATTTGTTGTTCACTTCATGTTTCCTGCAAGAAACTCTTTTGCATTTGATTCATTCGATGTATAAAGAAATTTCTATTAGTTTATTAAATAGAATCATTTATATATAGAAATATTTATATAAAAATATTTCGACTTTATTTGTTTTTCTAAAACCTGAAATAAGAATAAATATCATATATATTTTTCTACATTATGTTTCATACAGATCTAAAAATTTTCGATTCTAACGTATTGTACCGTCTACCAACTTCTCCAAATTAAAAAACGTCGCCAAATGTCCCCAAATTCTGTCCTCCTTACTATTATTGTGTTCGAATATGCAGGGAAGCCTTCCTTTACTATTGGCAGCACATCGCGGCGCTTGGCGATGTCTTTGAATTTGATGACATTTATCGATGGTATAGTACGTCCAAAATTTCATATGAATAAAATTTAATCAATTCCAATCATCCCCTTTTCTCCTAAATTCCTTAAGCTTCTCTTAATTTTTTGAAATTTTCTAACAGTATAATCTGTAGAAAAATTCTTCCTACTGGAATAAATAAAAGTCTTCATTTTATTTATTTGAATAGGAAAAAAAGTTCATATATTTTGAATTATTTATTTAGTTTGTAACGGGTCCATTCGCGAGCCTCCTACTAATCCTCTTGGGAAAAACTATTTCTTTAAATACTGTTGTATTGAAAACTTTCGCCCGAAGAAGAAGACGCGGTTTATGTAAATGAAAACTTTTGTTAAAGCATTTTCTTTTTATTTCGAGAGAGAGAGAGGAAGTTATATGATAGAAGTTAGTGATTAGCGTAAAGTAAGGGAAAGCTAGTCGAGAGTGGCTCGACGATTAATTGCTTAATATATAAGATTTGTTAATTGACAATTTAATCAATGCTATAACTGAATAATATCGACTGGAGGTCAAATTGCTGAGAAAGAAATTACGGTAATTCAGACCGAAAGTAAACAAAGAATGTTAAGCGTAAGTTAATTGAATCTTATCAATTTTTAAATATATCTTGTATCTTGCTTTTGTTTCTAAACTTAATTAAAGGTGCATTTCCTCCCCTGGGTTGTAGATATTTAGTAAAGAATAATAAATTAAAATTGTTCTGACTTGGTTGATCTTCTTCTAACTTCCAAACACTAATGAACGAGAGGCCCATTCATTCAAGTTAAAAAATATATAATATGTTTATGTTTAAGCAGAATACACATAAAGGCATTGTACTTATATAATCTATATAAGCCAGTAACAACCTCCGCATCTTGATGATCATTTTGGTGTAGTTGTTAAGTTACTCGGTTTCGATCCAAAGGTCCGGTTCTGTCTCACTGGATAGAACGCGCCACTTCATTTGGTGACCCTAGCTTAACTAAGAAAGTCGAAACCTCAACTGATCTGTCGTGGCGCCCTTTAACCGCAAAAAAAAAGAGAGCAACCAAAGAAAATTCGTCAGATAACATGACGCAAGAGAGAACAAAAAATCGTCAGATAACATGACGCAATCATCCAACACGCAAAAGACTGACTGCTCCCATAACAACTATATCGTTCGTTCGCCTAACCAACTCTCTGGTAGGAGAGTGTGTACTGATATAATCTATATAAGCCAGTAACAACATCCGCACCATGGTGATCATTTTGGTGTAGTGGTTAAGTTACTCGTTTCGGACCAAAGATCCCGGGTTCTGTCCTATCGGATAGAGCGCCACTTCAGCATAATTTGAAACTAACTTATCAATTCTACAGTTCAATGAACTAGCACATATTTAGCTTTTTCAAGTTAGTTCTGGCAGCATATGCAAAATTGTTGTGTGAGACACGAAAATCTCGAGTTCAATATTTCTGCCTCACAGTTTTGTTCTTGTTGGAAAAAATAAGTATCAATTCTTCACACTAAACACAGGAATGGGGTTCAAAATTACAAAGTTTTTCGAGTAAAAAAGGATAGAGAGCTGAAACAATTTTTAAAAAGATGTTAATCGAAAAATATGGCACTTAAAATTTTCAAAATATCCCTGTCAGGGTGATATTAGTTTTGCCATTTACTTGAAAATATACTGTTGAAAAAGGTTTTTTTATATTTCTAGAATAAAAATTACTATATTTTTGCATTTTTATTATAAAAAAAAATGATAGAAAATGTTTTTCTCTGTTTAAAAGAACTGGTATTACTGCACTCAGAAAATGTTTCGCCAAAATTTGCTCATTTGATCTTCACTGTAAAAAAAAATCTTAGATTATAATTAAAATGTGTTCAAATATTTTATTAAGTTTCTTTAAAATAATAAACTATAGTTTTAAAAAAAACTAAAAAATAACCTTTTATAGTTAATTGAACCAAATTGTAACCATCTTTTAGTCACAAAATCTGGAAATGGAATCTGAAACTAGTCGACAGATGCGGGATGGGATCTGAAAATCGGAAATCGTTAATTCTGATGATCCTGTTCAGGACAATGGAACAAAATTATTAAATTATTTTATTGCCATCTGTCTGAACAAGTGAGCAAAATTTAGAATTAATCTGACCATTTAAAGCGGGTAAAAATTCAGTTCAAAGATTCCGTTACATACAAGTGAAGCTTATAAAAGAATGTTAAAAATTTCTAAAACAATAAGTTACATATATTTATCTTAAAATAAAAATTAAATGTTGATTTATACTTTTATTTGAATGAATAAAATGTTATACTGATTTTAAGCCTGATTATTTCATATTACCTTTCACCTATGCGAGAATTATAATAAAAATTGGTCACAAATTAAAGTATAGACAAACAACCAACCTAAACATAGATCAAACGATAAATTTACAAACAACAAAAACAAATTCGTTCTTATGTCAAAATGAAGATGAGCTTAGTGCTCCTCAAAACCCATTTCTCTCTCTGTAAACTTTTAAAACTACTTATTCTACTGTGTGTTCAAATTAGAAAATTCAGATTTAGAGAAAACTTTGCAGACTTATAATCAATTACTCAAACTTGCAAAAGAAAATCGTACAGCACTTATCAAGACGATTTAAAAAATAAAATTTAAGAAAACATATTAGAATTGAAGAAACAAAAAGATGAAGTTATTGATTTTTAACAACTTTCAAAAGCCCAACAAGCAAAGATTCTCTTGATATAGAAATTGAAGTGAGGAAGAAAATAAAAACAGAAGCAATTCAAAATATATTTTTTTGTGTACTTTTTTCACTCCTCAGCTTTTCGTGAAAAGAGTATTAATAAAGAAAAACGATTTCCAACTTCGCAATTGTAAGAAATAAATCAATTTGTTTAGTATGGATGAAAAATGTGAGCTTCCAAATTAAATTTGCTTTTGAGATCTCCTTTAACGAAAAGTTAAATTGTTTGGTGTATTTCTCAAAACAGTTATTTCTTATTGCTTCTGTTCAAAAAAGGTATTGGAATTTGCACTTAAGAATAAATTGCCTTGCCTTTTTTGACGAAGAACATAACACCGGGTATTTTAACTTGGATATTGATTTCCTAATTGATTATAGAAAGATTTTTGACATGTTAATATTCGTTTTCTCTCGAAATGAAATACAGCATTAAGATTTTATTCTCAAAACGGACGCCAGTTCAAACAACTGCTTAGCTCATTTTTACTCAATACTGTCTACACCCAACATTTTAAATTAAATTTTTAAAAGATTTGTATTGAAATATATTACGAAAGTCATCAGGCTTTTTTTTTGAAAAATTGTTGCTTATTTTCATCTTTGTTCAAATTATCTTTAAACGCAATTAAGATAAAATATAGTCTGCTGTTTGTAAAAGATGCAACACCAGGAAGTAATAATCAGAATTAAATGAAATTTAATGCACACACGACTTGCATTAGTACAAATAAATGACGAAATTTTCGAAGTAAATAAACAGTATTAAGTGTCCAAAATCAGTATTTGGTGTAGCCACCACGCAATGCAATAAGTGCTGCTTGTGGAAGAGAATGCCATATTGTGCTTGTATGAGCAGCAAATGTTCGTCTTTTGAAGATGCAGGACGGGGATCACGAGCGAGACACCGACCAACAAAATCCTACACTTACTCAATAGGCGAGATATCCGGTGAATAAGCAAGCCAAGGAAGAAGTTGCATGTGTTGGACTGAACAGAAGTCTAGGAAATTCTTTTGAAACAAGTAGGTGTGCATAATCCCGCTGAAAGATGGCTCCAGGGATGCCTTGAAGGAAGGGAACGACTTAAGGCTGTAGCACTTCACGGACGTACCTGTTGCTTTTGAAATTACCCTCAATTCGTAACAAATTGGCTCTTCCGTGATACGAAATTGCATACCAAACCGTAACTCTGTGTGTTATGCCACTATGCCGTTCATAACGCACTCTGGAAGTCAGCGTTCACTGGTAAGCGTCTAACACGAATGCGATAAGCATGGTCCCCCACAAATTGAAGCGGGATTCATCTCAAAAGACAACTTGGTGCCAATCAGCTTGCCAGGCTCTGTGCTCCTGAGCCCATTTCAGTCGCAGCCGTCGATGGTTTGCCGTAAAAGGGATTCTGTATAAAGGCACCCTTGCACGCAATCCACGGTGCAGCAGACGTCAACGAAATGCCGACATTAATACACCTGTAGCCAACGTGCTGCCAACTGCCTTGAGGAATCTGTACTGTCATTCACCGCCATGCGGATCAGGTGTCGATCGTCGTGCGCTGACGTCACCTTCCATCGTCTACTACCAGTTTTTTGAGTTGTTCGGTTCTCGCCGGTCTTCTGCTTCCAAACTCGCATCACTGTGGAACTGTTCCGCTGCACCCGAGCTCCTATTGCGTGATTGGAAAATCCTCCTTCTAGAAGGCCGATAATCCTCCCCTGTTCAAACTCCGTAAGTTGTTGGAATTTCTCCTTATTTTGTCGTGGAGGCATACTTAGGTCTCACTAAACGTTCGCCACTAACAACTAATCATTAGCTATTTTCATCGTCCCGCTACAGTCGTCTATTTATACGCTTTCAGCATCAGTTCAGAGGGGGCTGCGCACGCCACGCCTGCGCTGTGGCTCTGAAACTTTATTATTTTACGTAACATCCTATAATTCATATTTGCTGCACAGTTCATTTAATTCTGATGCTTCCTTCATGGTGTTGCATTTTTTACCAACAGCAGTGTAGTTTTATAAAATAATCCTTTTAGATGTCTTTCATAAATCCGACAGTACAACCATACCCAAAAAGATCTACATATATCATAAAAACACGTATTCAAGAAACCCTTGGAACCTTTACAGTAATGTTAGTTATATATGTATTGCAAACAAAAAAATTTCATTAGTAAAATATACAATAACGAAATGGTATATGAAGGAAAAAATATAACTTTTGAGAATTCTTGGCATTTGGGTATTGTACCGTAGACCAAATTCACCAAACGAACAGACATTACCAATTTAAAAATGTTGCCAAATCCTATCATCATTGATATTATTCTGTTTTCCTTATTGAGGAATTCACTACTGTGTGAGAGAAAACGGTTTCCATCATTGGCTCTATATCGTAGCATTTGGCAACGTCTTTTCATACGACGAAATTGTTCGACGGTATAATACGTCATATTCATAGTATATATATATTGATTACAAAGTTTATCACCACCAAAGATGTAAAACATTTCTATAAAAACTGCATTAAACACTATGCGAACATTAGTAATGTTTAATTATAAATGAAATAAAAAAAAGAAAAGATACAATTGAAAACTCATGAAAAATGACACCACGCAATTTAGTGTGAAAAGATTCATAATTTTTAAGCCAAAGAGAAATTAAAATGCTCCTTTCTACAAATTACTAAAAATCCATTATAAATGTTTTAAATATTAGATCAATTGAAACAATTTTATATATTTATATAACGAAATAGTAATTACATTTCTTTGGGCTTCTATAGATTGATAAATAGTAAGAAATCAGGATAGAAGATAAGATTCTGGATAGAATTAATAATTTATAATATTTTTAATAATTTATAATAATAAATTAGAATATTTTTTATTATATTATTACTTCCTTACTTATGCATTGCATCTAAGTTGTTTTTGTTGATTCCTTAATTTTCATTTGAATGGAAGAAAAAGTCAAAAATACATGCAAGCAAATAAACTATATTATGTCCCAATTTATAACTATGTCAGGAAGATTTTTAACCTCTTCAAGAAGAAAACGATAATAATAACATTAAATTTTCGCGTAAAATAAGCAATATAAAAAGTAAGTACAACTCAAATATTCTTAGAGTAAGGAATTT